>CAUPSL010000848.1:210819-267613 GCA_963514005.1 Raja brachyura | reverse complement strand
GGCCCTTCGAGCCAGCACCGCCATTCAATGTGATCATGGCTGATCATCCCCAATCAGTACCCCGTTCCTGCCTTCTCCCCATATCCCCTGACTCCGCTATCTTTAAGAGCCCTATCTAGCTCTCTCTTGAAAGCATCCAGAGAACCGGCCTCCACCGCCCTCTGAGGCAGAAACAAAAATAATTAACCTAAACTAAACTGAACTTTTCAATGTTAAACATTCAGCAGGCTCTCAATTCCAAGGTAGACTCAAAAAGCTGGAGTAACTCAGCGGGTGGGGCAGTACAGATGCTGCCTCACCCGCTGAGTTACTCCAGATTTTTGTGTCTACCTTCCATTTTATCCAGCATCTGCAGTTCCTTCTCACACTGTCAATTCCAAGGATGTGGTGACAGTATTTACTCGGTCATCCCCATTACCCTGTGGGGAATAAACTTACTCTGTACTAACATAACACCCGTTAACTAATGGTGTGTGCTTACTTAACTGCCTCCTTGTACCTTGTTTTCAGGAACTAGATAATTGTTTTGTTCCCTGATATATTGGATCGATTTATCTGAATAAAGCCATTGATTTAGTTCAATTTAGTTTAGGGATCAAGCGTGGAAACTTGCCCTTCGGCCCATCGAGTCTGTACTGACCAGCGATCCCCTCACATCAATACTACCCCACACACACAAGGGACAATTTTACACTTTATACCAAAAAATAATGAACCTACAAACCTGTACGTCTTTGGAGTATGTGAAGAAACTGAAAATCCCGGATAAAACACAAACAGGCTACGGGGTAAATGTACAAACTCTGTACAGACAGCACCCATGGTCAGGATCGAACCCGGGTCACAGGTGCGGTAAGGCAGTAACTCTACCGCTGCACCACCATGCAGCCCCTATTTAAAATGTCTACGTTTCAAGATGTTACTTTGTTGAATAGCCGTCAGAATCTGCAGTAGCAATACGTCACGATATTCTTTCACAACTAGTCATAGAGTGATACAGCATGGAAACAGGCCTTTCGGCCCAACTTGCCCACACCGGCCTACCTGTCCCATCTACCTGAGTCCCACCTGCCTGTGTTTGGCCCATATCCCTCCAAACCTGTCCTATCCATGTAACCTGTCTAACTGTTTCTTAAACGTTGGGATAGTCCCAGCCTCAACTACCTCCTCTGGCAGCTCGTTCCATGCACCCACCACCCTTTGTGTGAAAAAGTTACCCCTCAGATTCCTATTCAACCTTTCCCCTTCACCTTGAACCCATGTCCGCTGGTCCACGATTCACCTACTCATGGCAAGAAACTCTGTGCGTCTTCCGATCTATTCCCCTCATGAACCTGAAGTTATTTCTGCTGAAAGTAGCCAACTTATTTAAATGCAAGCTTTTAAAATATTACTTCCATGCTAAAGACGTGTTTAAAATCACATTTGAATTGGTAACTGGATGAATCCTGGTGGCCTTTCTCTTACATAACTCTGTTCAATAAACTTGTGTCTTAATTTTAGCTACTTAAAAAATGTTAATTGTCCCGATAATGCAAAAATATGTCACAATTAAATTAATATAATGCCTTTGCAAAGCGCTTTTGGAGAATGAAGATCTGGAAGTGATATCACAGTGTACGGTTTTAGATACATTTATAAACCAAACCTTATATCGAGATTTCATGCCATCAATGCTCATGTTATTGGGAACAATCCCTTCGCTGTGTTTTCTCCAACTATGTCACCAAACAAAATGTCATGCTAACAGCTGGCTAGAATTAATCATTGATGAGGAAGACTGATGTGCCTTTGTTTTATGTTTTATTCCAAAAACAACAAAGACTATTTTGGTGCACTATTTCAAAACCCGGGCTTTACTTTTTCATCTCCACACTGAAACAGTGGTGTACGTATTAGCGAGCTTGGCATCCGATATTGTAGAGTCATCGAATGATACAGTGTGGAAACAGGCCTTTGGCCCACACCGGCCAACAATGTTCCACCTACACTCGTCCAACCTGCCTGCGCTTGGTCCATATCCCTCCAAACACTCCTATCCATGTACCAGACTAACTTTGGGATAGTCCCAGTGTCAACGACCTCCTCTGGCAGTTCGTTCCATACACCCACCACCCTTTGGGTGAAAAAGTTACCCCTCAAATTCCTATTCAATCTTTTCCCTTTCAACTTAAAGTGATGTCCTCTGGTCCTCGATTCATCTACTCTGGGCAAGAGACTCTGTGCATCTACCTGATCCATTCCTCTCATGATTTCATACATATTGGATGAAGCCCACATTGCGTAGGGGTGAGAAAAGTTCCCCATGGGGACAAACGTGGGGGAATGAAGAAGGGTCAGGTGAGTGAGGAATTGGTTAGAAAGTGGGTATAGTTGGTCATCTGCTCCCGATTAAAAGTGCTGGAGGAACTCGAAGGGCCAGGCAGTAGCTGTGGGGGGGGGGGGAAATGGACAGAAAATGTTTCGTCACAACCCTTCTTCAGACTGACCCAAAATGCTGTTCGATTTCGTTTATTGCCACGTGTACCGAGGTACAGTGAAAAGCTTTTGCTGTGTGCTAGCCAGTCAGCGGAAAGGCAACACATGATTACAATCGAGACATTCAAAGTGTGTCAAAGGGAATAACGTTTAGTGCAAGGCAGAGCCAGCAAAGTCCAATCGAAGAGATTCAAGATTCAAGAGAGTTTATTGTCATGTGGCCCTGATAGGACAATGAAATTCTTGCTTTGCTTCAGCACAGCAGAACATAGTAGGCATGACTACAGAACAGATCAGTGTGTCCATATACCATTATATAAATATATACACACATGAATAAATAAACTGATAAAGTGCAAATAACAGATAATGGGCTATTAATGTTCAAAGGTTTGACCGATCCAAGTTTAATAGCCCGATGGCTGTGGGGAAAGATAGTCTGAGGGTCACCGATAAGGTAGACAGTAGTTCAGGACTGCTCTCTAGTTGTGGTGGGATGATTCAGTTTCTAGTTAACTGGACTACATGAGTAAGGAATTGGTTGTCATTGAAAGTAGGCATGCAGGTGCAGCAGGCTGTGAAGAAAGTGAATGGTATGTTATTATTCATAGCAAAAGGATTTGAGTATTATAGCAGGGATGTTCTACTGCAGTTGTACAGGGTCTTGGTGAGACCACACCTGGAGTATTGCATACAGTTTTGGTCTCCAAATCTGAAGAAAGACATTCTTGCCATAGAGGGGGTACAGAGAAGGTTCACCAGACTGATTCCTGGGATGTCAAGACTTTCATATGAAGAAAGACTGGATAGACACGGCTTGTACTCACTAGAATTTAGAAGATTGAGGGGGGATCTTATAGAAATGTACACAATTCTTAAGGGGTTGGACAGGCTAGATGCAGGAAGATTGTGCCTGATGTTTGGGAAGTCCAGGACAACGGATCACAATTAAAGGATAAGGGGGAAATCTTTTAGGACCGAGATGAGAAAAACATTTTTCACACAGAGAGTGTTGAATCTCTGGAATTTCATTTCGGAGTCACGTGAGTGACTTCGTGAAGAGCCCGCCGGCGCGCATGCTCGACATATCGTCGTAACGCGTTGCTGCGACGGCTGGCGGTGGAGCGCGCTCCTCGCCAGCCCTTCATAAGGGGCCACGGAGGTGAGTATTCCACCTTTAGTTGGTGGTCCTTGTTGTCTGATTATGTCTTGCAGCAAGGACATGGATGGGAGTTCGAAGGGCCGGAGGACGTCAGGACGAGTTCGCCGGTCAACAGTTCCGGGGCCTTTACCATCGGCAGTACCTGCAGCGCAGGCCGGGACTCAGGCGGAGATGTGGGTAAGCCCTGTGTTCACAGGTCCAGATCCGCCAGCACACCACAGCTCGGAGGAGTTCGACGAGGAGGAATGTGGTGTGCCGCCAGAGCAGGGGGACCCTGCCATGGCAGTCAGGTTGTCAGCGGGCTCGGTGGCGACCTCGAGCAGGGCGCGTGCCGTTGCACGGTCTGTTCCACTCAGCCCTCCGAGAAGGGGGAGGGGAGGAGCCCAGAAGCCTAACCCTGTTAGGGCTAAGGCATTGCCTGTCGCGGAGGAGCGGTCAGGTTCCAGGGCGAGACCCGGGGCGGCTGTGAGGTCCAGCCGGCACACCCCGACTCTCGACGCCGGGACGGGTCGGTTGAGTCGGGTCTCGTCGCGCTCGCCGAGCCCCCCATGGATGGGTGGGCGGCACCATGCGTCGGCAACGTCCACGATGTGGGCAGCCGGCAAGACTGCGCGGGCCCCAGGCAGCCATGCTTCGGCTGGGGCCGACACTTCGCCGCATGTGCCCTTAGTGGCAGCGGCTTCAGCTCTCGCTAAACGGAGGCGATTGAACACGCCCGCGCAGGAATCGCGCAGTTTCGCCTCGGCGGCTGTTAGCGACAACTACCGGCACCGGCAGGGCCTCGACGAGGTGCGGGCCGATGACAGGAGCCCGGTTTTCTTTTCAGAGCCGGAGGACTCCGACCACCTGAGTGTTCAGGGTGAAGGGCGTATTGACCGTATGGAGCGGCTGCTGGAGCTCCTGCTTCAACGTCAACAACAGCAGGGCAGCAACAGGCACAGGGCGTCTTCACCAACATCTACTATCAGCCTGGAGCAGCACGAGGAGGAGGTTCTGGTGGATCCCGTACCACCTCCGGTGGAGGTGCCAGCGGAGGAACTTTTGGATGTGGCGACCAAATTCGCGGCCCCACATACGGCTGGTCTTCCTCTCAATTCAAAGCTGGCAGCCACAGTGGACTTTCTTAATAATCAGGTGCTGCAGGAAGAAGTCCTCATCCAGGCTATGAGCCGTCACAAGGCTCCATCAAACTGCAACTCCCTCAACGTGCCTGTGGTCAATACGCCAATATGGGGCAACATCAGTGCGGCTATCCGTCAACAAGAGCTACAATTGCAGCGGATCCTGAAACTCCTCACGGCCGGTATTACCGCCTTTGCGCGGTCGGTGGACGAGGACGAGCTGAATTTGGACCAGGAAGATGCTCTGGCCTTATTGTGCGCGACCCAGCACGAAATCAACGGGTTTCGCAAAAACAGCATCCGCCCAGCACTCAACCCGAAGTTTGCAGGATTGTGCAAACCACCGCCGCCGCCGCCGCCCCGTCAGCTCTTTGGTGAGGACCTCTCGAAGAGAGTCAAAGAGCTTGACGAACAAGCCAAAACGGTGGGGATCATGCGCTCTAAGAGTGCCCCCACACCGTCCGGCTCAAAAGCTCCATACATTCGCTCACGAGGGTCGGCCAGTGCCTCGACGAGGACTCGCCCTCTAGCTCCACAACGACAACAACACCAGAACCAGCACCAAGGGTCTTTTTTAGGACAGGGTCGGCAGAGACCTTTTTGGAAATCGAAGACGCCGCGCCCTCAAGCCAACCCAGCACCTCCACGGCCACCCACACGTGTCAAGGACCGCCGGTAACCACGGAGGTGAGGGGGTCTGGTTCTCTCTTTTCTCTCTGTTTAACTTCCCATGTTGGTGGTCGTTTACGGTTGTTTTTGGATGCATGGGGTAATTTTACTGGTGATGAGTATGTGTTGCGGAATATTCAGGGGCATAAAGTTGAGAAAACAGTGCATGAGCCAATTGAATTTGTTTCGAACATATTTACTAGACCTAAGAAGGATGGAGGCTGTCGTGTCATTATTGATCTAACCCGTTTGAATACGTTTGTAACATATACTCATTTTAAAATGGATACGTTTGAAACAGCCAAATCATTGATTTCTCATGGCTGCTTTATGGCATACATTGATTTGAGGGATGCATATTATTCAGTATCCATCCAGAAAGATGATAGAAGGTTTTTGAAATTTATCTGGATGGGGCAACTTTGGCAGTATAAGGCTTTGCCTAATGGGCTTACTACAGCCCCTAGATTGTTCACTAAATTGGTGAAGCCAATCATGGCTTATTTGAGACAACGACATCATATAGTTATGGCCTATTTAGATGATGTCTTTATTGTGGGCCACACCCTGCAATTGGCTGAACAGGGTGTTGCAGCTGCTGTCAAAATATTTCAACAATTAGGATTCATTGTCCATCCAGAGAAATCAAAGTTCTGCCCTGCCCAGGTAATTAATTACCTAGGGTTCACGGTGAACTCAATGCGCATGAGGATAACTATACCAATTAACAAAATTGAGGAAGTCACTAAGGTGTGCAGAGATTTAATTGGCACCAATATACCATCGATTCGGCATACAGCCACAGTAATTGGCAAGTTAGTGGCTTTGTTTCCGGCAGCACGATATGGACCTTTGCATTATCAGAATTTGCAAAGAGCTAAAATTACTGCGTTAAAATGGAACGCTGGTCATCACGATCGATCTATGCAGCTGCCGTCCGAAGCGATAACTGAGTTGCAATGGTGGGTGTGTCACATTAGCAACTCATTTAAGCCTGTCAGGGAGGCTAATCCGGTGGTATATTTACAGACTGATGCAAGCTCCAATGGCTGGGGAGCTACTGATAATTGCTCTAGTTGTGGGGGTAGATGGGACACCCTTGAGGCAGCGATGTTGTTGACTCAAGGGATTAACTATTTGGAGTTGCTGGCAGCATTCCACGGACTTCGTGCATATTGTTCCAAGCTTGTTGGAGCACACGTCCGTCTCCAAATAGACAACACCACAGCTGTGGCATATTTAAACCATATGGGTGGTACCAGGTCAGTTTCGTGTGACAAATTGGCTAACTCAATTTGGCTCTGGTGTATTCAAAGAGACATTTGGATTTCAGCTACCTATTTGCCAGGTGAGCTTAATACTGTGGCGGACACCAGGTCACGCAAATTTAATGACAACATTGAATGGATGTTGCATCCTGAGATTTTTGCTAAAGTCACAGCCAAATTTGGTAAACCGGACATTGACCTTTTTGCGTCACGGTTGAACCATCAGGTACCAGCCTACGTTTCATGGGAACCAGATCCTGGGGCAATAGCGCTAGATGCATTCTCGCTGGACTGGGGGAATTGGGTTTTCTATGCCTTCCCTCCGTTTTGCCTCATCAGTCGGGTATTGCGAAAGATTCAGGCAGATGCTGCCAAGGGCATCCTTATTATACCCGACTGGCCCACACAGCCTTGGTATCCGGTGGTCTTTGACATGCTCAACGAACCTTGGGTCCTTTTGAAGGGTTGCCCACAATTGGTTACTCACCCTGTGTCAGGGGAGCCACATCCCTGCCATGGCTATTTAAATTTGTTGGCTTGCAGGTTCTGAACAGGCCGTTAGTCCAATACGGCCTCTCGGCTCGGACCATGGATACCATCGGGGCGTCGTGTCGAGAGTCCACAAGGCGAAGATACCGCTCGCATATTAAGAAGTGGGAAGCCTACTGCAGCCGCTCTCGCATCACGTACGATGACGTGACAATAACCGACGTCCTGGAATTCCTCGCGGGGTTGCACCATGATGAACACTTAAGTTACAGTGCCATCAACAGCGCCAGAAGTGCGCTATCATTCTACCTCAAGATTGGGGTAGGATCCAACAGGCTAGGGTCCAGACTCATGCGGGGTATATTCAATATGAATCCGCCTACACCACGCTATAATATCACCTGGGATGTCAGGGACGTATTAACCCTGCTCAGGACGTGGTCTCCCATGGAAGGGCTCCAACTGGACCAACTCACCATGAAGCTGGTGATGTTACTAGCGCTGACTTCAGCTCAGAGGGTACAGACACTACACAAACTGCGTGTCGACAGAATGACATCTACCCCTACAGAAGTAGTCTTTTTCGTTGACGAGCTACTAAAGCAGCATAGACCTGGGTGCACAGGGCTGCAGCTGAAGTTCCCGGCATACCCCGCAGATGCTAGGCTATGTTTAGCCTCACATATCCGCCACTATGTCAAGGTGACGGCACGCATCAGAGGAATGGAGAGATACCTGCTTGTCACTCATAAGAGACCTCATCATCGAGTGACAGTCCAGACGATATCCAGGTGGCTTCGAGTCGTCTTGGGTAAGTCAGGTATCGACACTAATGTGTTCAAGTCTTATTCCACCAGGGCTGCATCGACGTCAGCGGCGAGGGTCATGGAGGTGCCCATGGACCAAATTCTCGCCACAGCAGGATGGGCGAATGAAGCTGTGTTCCAGCGTTTTTATAACAAGCCTGTTGCTGCTCCTCTACAGTTCGCAGAAGCCGTGCTGAATGCAGGTCAAGAACGTGGAGATGTCCCCGCATGAGGGGTTTTTGATTTGTTATTAATAAATATGCTTTTGTTTTGCAGTATGAGCTATTGAGCCAGTTTGTTCCTCCCATCCATCCCTGGTAGTGGTGTGTCAGCATGGACGTGGTCCAGGGCGTGTAATCACAGAAGCTTTGAAGTCTTCACGAAGTCACTCACGTGACTCCGAAATGAAATAGTAAGATTGAACGAGAACTTACCAGTTCGAAGGTTGATCTTTATTTCATGAGGAGTCGAAGTGAGGGATTTCGTGCCCTCCTCGCCCAACCCTCAATCACCTTCATCTGGTAATCTTAGTCAATTCAATCATACTATGCGAAGTCATTTCTATTGTTGGTTCTGTGATTCCACGCCGCTACTTTGAAGTATGTCGAGCATGCGCGCCGGCGGGCTCTTCACGAAATCCCTCACTTCGACTCCTCATGAAATAAAGATCAACCTTCGAACTGGTAAGTTCTCGTTCAATCTTACTATTCTCTGCCACAGAAGGTAGTTGAGGCCAGTTCATTGGCTATATTTAAGAGGGAGTTAGATGTGGCCCTTGTGGCTAAAGGGATCAGGGGGTATTGAGAGAAGGCAGGTATGGGATACTGAGTTGGATGATCAGCCATGATCATATTGAATGGCGGTGCAGGCTCGAAGGGCCGAATGGCCTACTCCTGCACCTATTTTCTATGTTTCTATGTTTCTATGTGTATTGTCTTTCTGCTGACTGGTTAGCACATAACAAAAAGTTGTTCACCGTACCTAGGTACATGTGACAATAAACTAAACCGAACCGTAACAAAGATAGTCTGAGGGCCCGCGATGAGGTGGATGGTAGTTCCGGACTGCTCTCTAGTTGTGGTAGGGTGATTCAGTTGCCTGATAACTGGGTCAATTGAGTGAGTAATTGGTTAGAAAGTGGGGATAGTTGGACTTCTACTCCCAATAAAAACTGCTGGAGGAACTCAACGGGTCAGGAGGTATCTGTGGTGGGAAATTTAAAGACGATGTCTTCTGCAGTTGTATAGGGCTCTGCACATTGCGTACAGGTTTGGTCTCCTAATTTGAGGAAGGACATCCTTGTGATTGAGACAGTGCAGCGTAGGTTCACGAGATTGATCCCTGGGATGGCGGGACTGTCATATGAGGAAAGATTGAAAAGATTGAAAAGACTAGGCTAAACTGGAGTTTAGAAATGAGGGGGGGATCTTATAGAAATATATACAATTATAAAAGGACTGGACAAGCTAGATCAAGGATAGTCCGAGGGTCACAAATGAGGTAGATAGTAGTTCAGCACTGCTCTCTGGTTGAGGTAGGATGATTAAGATGCCTGATAACAGCTGGGAGGAAACTGTCCCTGAATCTGGAGGTGTGCGTTTCACACTTCCCTTGCTCGTTGGGAGAGGGGAGAAGAGGGGGTGGCCGGGGTGCGACTGGTCCTTGCTGAGGCAGCGTGAGGTGTAAATGGAGTCAATGGAAGGGAGGTTGGTTTGTGCGATGCTCTCTAGTTGTGGTTGGATGATCCAGTTGCCTGATAAATTGAGGAATTGGTTAGAAAGTGGGGATAGTTGGACTTCTATTTCAAATAAAAAGTGCTGGAGGAACTCAACGGGTCAGTATCTGTGGTGGGAAACTTTTCAGGTCACAAACCTTCTTCAGACCGATCCAAATGTTGTCTGTCCCTCCCCAGATGCTGCCTGACCCATTGCGTTCCTCCAGCACTTTGTGTTTCAATCAAGATTCCAGTGACTGCAGCCCATTGTATATCGCCAAACAACTCCCAAATATTTTAGAGATGTAGTGCAGAAACAGGCCCTTCGGCCCACTGAGTCCGTGCCGAAAAACGATCCCTGCACACCAACACTAGACTACACACACTAGGGACAACTTACAAATTCTCCAAAGCCAATTAACCTACAAACCTGTACGTCTTTGGAGTGTGGGAGGAAACCGGAGATCCCAGAGAAAACCAACGCAGGTCACGGGGAGAACGTACAAACTCCGTACGGACAGCACCCGCAGTCAGGATCGAACCCAGTTCTCTGGTGCTATGAGGCAGCAACTCTATTATTGAACCAATGCTGTACGGTCTAGGGGGTGATGCTGTAATCAGTATTGGGCCCCAGTTCCCATCACCAAGACCTGCCTCTCATCCACCACAGATACATCATGAGCAGTCCATGGATACTGGACAATAGACTAGACTGGACTTTCAGAAACAGTGCCTTCAGGGGAGGCAGAGGTTCACTTGCACCTCCTCCAACATCATCTACTGCATCCGTAGTTCATGGTGTGCACTCCTGTATACCAGTGAGACCAAGCACAGACTGGACCATGGTTTCGCTGAGCACCTCTGCTCAGTCCACCTTGGCTTGCATAATCTCCCAGTTACCAAACCTTTTAAGTCCCCCTCCCATTCCCACACTGACCTTTCTGTCCTGGGCCTCCACCATTGCCAGAGTCAGGCCAAACGCAAATCGGAGGAACAGCACCTCATATTTTGCTTGGGCAGTTTACACCCCAGCGGTATGAACGTTGACTTCTCTAACTTCAACCTCTCTCTCCGTCCTTCCCCCACCCAAGTCATCTTCCCTTCGTTATCACCTCGTCCACAGCCAACAATGGACCATTGTGGGCTCCACGTTCCTGAGTCATCGGTGCCAGCTCTGGTTTGTTCTGCAGTTTTTCATACCTCTAGTTTCCCTCTTCCCTGATTCTCAGTCTGAAGAAGGGTCCCGACCTGAAACCTCACCTCTGCATTCCTTCTCTCCAGAGATGCTGCCTGACCCGCTGAGTTACTCCAGCACTTTGCATCCATCTTCAGTGTAAACCAACATCTGCAGTTCCTTCCTGAACATCACGTGTGGGAAACCCAGGTCACCAGTGAGTGAGACATAGCTAATGAAGTACACGTCAGCAATCTGTGTCAGAATAACAATAATAGCCGCCATGGTTGTACAGTCACCAAACAATGGGGGGGACAGTTAAAGGAAAGACAGGAATGAGTTGCTTAATATATGATAGAGTCATAGAGTGATTCAGCGTGGAAACAGGCCCTTCAGCCCAACTCATCCACACTGGCCAACAATGTCCCAGCTACACTAGTCCCACTTGCCTGCGCTTGGTCCATATCCCTCCAAACCTGTCCTATCCATGTATCTGTCAAACTGTTTCTTAAACGACGGGATAGTCCCTGCCTCAACTACCTCCTCTGGCAGCTTGTTCCATGCACCCACCACCCATTGTGTGAAAAAGTTATCCCTCGGATTTCTATTAAATCTTTTCCCCTTCACCTTGAACCTAAGTCCTCTGGTCCTCAATTCCCCTACTCTGGGCAAAAGACTCTGTGCATCTACCCGATCTATTCCTCTCATGATTTTGTACACCTCTGTAAGATCTCCCCTCATCCTCCTGCGCTCCAAGGAATAGAGACCCAGCCTGCTCAACCTCTCCCTATAGCTCACACCCTCTACTCCTGACAACATCCTCGTAAATCTTTTCTGAACCCTTTCAAACTTGACAATATCTTTCCTATATCATGTAGCAATGTTACAAAAGTTTGAGATTTAAAAAATCAAGTCTGAAATTTAACACATCAGATCAAGCATAAAATGAAGTTTAATTTGACACCTAATTCACTTTCATATCTTCAGTATTAAAAACGTTATGGCCATTTTCATACTCAGAAATTAGCATCTTGTTCCCCATTGGTTTTCCATTGACTTAACACAAAAGCTGTGATCGAGGACAGTCAAAAGCCCATAACTTTCTTAAAGATTAAGAGAACTGAATGAAATTTTCAGTTATTATAGATTGAAGCATTCTGAAACAAATATAAAACATCTTACTCGAATGACCTGAAATGAAAGCATATAATTAGTTAATTACCTAATTGTAGCTAATTACAAAATTGACCGCTGTGACGGAAATAGTAATAAACACCCAGGGTACACAAAAGGCTGGAGAAACTCAGCGGGTGCAGCAGCATCTAAGGAGCGAAGGAGATAGGCGACGTTTCGGGTCGAGACCCTTCTTCAGATATGAAAAGTGAATTAGGTGTCAAATTAAACTTCATTTTATGCTTTATCTGATGGGATAAATTGTAGACTTGATTTTTTAAATCTCAAATTTTTGTAACATTGCTGCATGTTATAGGAAAGATATTGTCAAGTCTGAAGAAGGGTCTCGACCCGAAACGTGGCCTATCTCCTTCGCTCCTTAGATGCTGCTGCACCCTCTGGTTTCTGCAGCCTTTTGTGTACCCTCGATTCTCCAGCATCTGCAGTTCTTTCTTTAACAAAAAACACCCAGACTGCCTTGAAAATTCAGAAATGTGATATTCTCAAGATCAGAACTTTAATATTATTGTATTATATGCTGTAAATCCGCAACAGATAGGGAAATAAATTACAATTTCTAGCAATAGACCAAGTCTTTATGGAGAAGATCAGCTGCTAGCTGGTACATTGGCATATCATAATCAGTAGCATCATCGTACTTCTCAGATTGTAACCAATAAGCAACTCTGTACAGGGTCTGAAGAAGGGTCTCGACCCGAAACGTCGCCTATCTCCTTCGCTCCTTAGATGCTGCTGCACCCGCTGAGTTTCTCCAGCTTTTTGTGTAACCCCAGCAACTCTGTACACCTTGTTTTTCCTCAACTTTTCAATTTTGCCATTGTAAACTACAGGTTTCTGCTCTTCAAACCACACATGACATGCATTTCTGCCCACTACGTTCCCATTAAGAATGTCTTGTAGATTCCATTTCTTAAGAAAAATATATATTTTTAAATAGCCTAAGTATCCAAATAACAAACTAATCCCATTCACACAAGAATTCACAATATAACATGATTTTTATATGCCAGATGGAAGGAATTTAATGTTTAATTCCCATAAATTAATCTAGAAACATCCACTCGATATAATCAAAATGATTGTTTTTTTGCACAATACATGTGACTAAAACTGATATTTAGTATAAAAATATTGACTATGGATAGACAAGAGTACAAAATATAGACGCTCTTATAACAGGATTGTCCAAAAAGAGCATTTAAATCATCTTGCGAGTGAGTTTTTCTGGAACGCGATCGATTGGAACGCTGCATTTGCGGTGAATTTGAACTCCATATCGGCAGGGAAAACACTGCCGGTTCATATGGGGCCCAAATCACATTTTCGCAACGTAAAATTAGATTAAAGCCATCCCAAGAAGCAAGATTGTATGGCAAATAAACGACTTACCCTTTGTTTTGTCCTGTTCTTGCGATCCGTCACATGGTATGCGTTGAGGGCGTTAGAAGTCGCTTTTTATTTTAATCTAATTATTAAATTGTCTCGCGATTAAAAAAAACGGGAATGGACGTCCGATCGATTATTCTTCAGTAACTAGCAGCCCGTGGAAATCTGCCTCCGACAGGCAGTAAATTACTGGATTTTAATCCTGACCCCCCCCCACCCGCCTCCCTCAATGCGCTAAAGTTGCGCACACGGCCAGTGGCAGAACTGCAGCACCGCTGAAGGCAGGTTTTGTAACATCGCTATAACATGGTGCCAGAACTGAACACAATATTCTCAATGCGGTCTCACCATCATCTTATATAACTGCAACATGACCTCCCAACCTCTATACTCAATACTTTGACTGATGAATGACTGACTGACTGACTGAAAGTGCCAAAAGTCTTTTTGACCACCTGTGACTCAACCTTGGGGGCACCTGTACTCCTAGATCCCTCTGCTCTACAACACTGCCCAGAGGCCTACCATTCACTGTGTAGGTCCTTCCCTTATTGAAGGTCCCAAAATGCAACACCTCACACTTCTCTGTACTAAATTCCATCAACCATTCCTCCGCCCACCTGGCCAATTGATCCAGATCCTGCTGCAATCGTTCACAACCATCTTCACTATCTGCAAAACCACCCACTTTTGTATCATCAGCAAACTTGCTAATCTTGCCATGTATGTTCTCATCCAATTCATTGATGTAGATGACAAACAGTAACGAGCCCAGAACCGATCTCTGAAGCACACCTCTAGTCACAGGCCTCAATTCTGAGAAGCAACCTTCCACCATCACCCTCTGCTTCCTTCCATGTGAAGCCAATTTGCTATCCATTCAGCTATCTCTCCTTGGATACCATGCGATCTAACCTTCCAGAGCAGCCTACCATGCGGAACCTTGTCGAACGCCTTACTGAAGCCCATGTATACAACATCTACAGCTCTGCCCTCATCACGTCTTCAAAAAACTGAAGTCAGATTTGTGAGACACGACCTCCCACGTACGAAACCATGCTGACTGTCCCTAATCAGCCCTTGCCCATCCAAATGCCCATATAACCTATCCCTCAGAATACTCTCCCTTTGTTATCTTTACCATCTGGCACTAGGCCTCTACTTGCTGGAGTTTAGAAGGATGAGGGGGGACCTCATTGAAACTTATGGAATAGTGAAAGGACTGGATAAAGTGGTTGTGGAGAGGATGTTTCCACTATTGGGAGTCTAGGACTAGAGGTTATAGCCTCAGAATTAAAGGCCATTCTTTTAGGAAGGAGATGAAGAGGAATTTCTTCAGTCAGAGGGTGGTGAATCTGTGGAATTATTTGCCATAGAAGGCTGTGGAGGCCAAGTCAGTCGACATTTTTAAGGCATTGACAGATAGATTCTTGATTAGTATGGAAGTCAGATGGGGAGAAGGCAGGAGATTTAGGAGGGAGAGATAGATCTGTCATGATTGAATGTCGGAGTAGACAGGATGGGTTGAATGGCCTAATTCTACTACTATCTCTTAGGAGCCCTTATGAGCTCAAGACAGGTTTGATCGTCCACAGAGAACCGCAGTGCAGCATACAGATTTCAAGGCTAGTCAGATACATTTACAGTGGCTTGCAAAGGTTTTCATACCCCTTGAACTTTTCCACATTTTGTCACGTTACAACCACAAACGTAAATGCATTTTATTGGGATTTTATGTGATAGACCAACACAAAGTGGCGCATAATTGTGAAGTGGAAGGAAAATGATACATGGTTTTAAAACATTTTTACAAATAAAAAACTGAAAAGTGTGGCGTGCAAAAGTATTCAGCCCCCTTTGATACCGCTAAATAAAATCCAGTGCAACCAATTGCCTTCAGAAGTCACCTAATTAGTAAATAGAGTCCACGTGTGTAATCTAATCTCAGTATAAATACAGCTGTTCTGTGAAGGCCTCAGAGGTTTGTAGAGAACATTAGTGAACAAACAACATCATGAAGCCCAAGGAACACACCAGACAGGTCAGGGATAAAGTTGTGGAGAAGTTTAAAGCAGGGTTAGGTTATAAAAAATATCCCAAGCTTTGAACATCTCACGGAGCACTGTTCAATCCATCATCCGAAAATGGAAAGAGTATGGCACAACTGCAAACCTACCAAGACATGGCCGTCCACCTAAACTGACAGGCTGGGCAAGGAGAGCATTGATCAGAGAAGCAGCCAAGAGGCCCATGGTAACTCTGGAGGAGCTGCAGAGATCCACAGCTCAGGTGGGAGAATCTGTCCACAGGACAACTATTAGTTGTGCACTCCACAAATCGGGCCTTTATGTAAGAGTGGCAAGAAGAAAGACATTGTTGAAACAAAGCCATAAGAAGTCCCGTTTGTAGTTTGCCACAAGCCATGTGGGGGACACAGCAAACATGTGGAGGAAGGTGCTCTGGTCTGATGAGACCAAAACTGAAGTTTTTGGCCTAAATGCAAAACGCTATGTGTGGCGGAAAACTAACACTGCACAACACCCTGAACACACCATCCCCACTGTGAAACATGGTGGTGGCAGCATCATGCTGTGGGGATGCTTTTCTTCAGCAGGGACAGGGAAGCTGACCAGAGTTGATGGGAAGATGGATGGAGCCAAATACAGGGCAATCTTGGAAGAAAACCTGTTAGAGTCTGATAAAGACTTGAGACTGGGGCGGAGGTTCACCTTCCAGCAGGACAACGACCCTAAACATACAGCCAGAGCTACAATGGAATGGTTTAGATCAAAGCATATTCGTGTGTTAGAATGGCCCAGTCAAAGTCCAGACCTAAATCCAATTGAGAATCTCTGGCAAGACTTGAAAATTGCTGTTCACAGACGCTCTCCATCCAATCTGACTGAGCTTGAGCTATTTTTCAAAGAAGAATGGGCAAAAATATCAGTCTCTAGATGTGCAAAGCTGGTAGAGACATACCCCAAAAGACTTGCGGCTGTAATTGCAGCGAAAGGTGGTTCTACAAAGTATTGACTCAGGGGGGCTGAATACTTTTGCACGCCACACTTTTCAATTTTTTATTTGTAATAAAATTTGGAAACCATGTATCATTTTCCTTCCACTTCACAATTATGCGCCACTTTGTGTTGGTCTATCACATAAAATCCCAATAAAATACATTTACGTTTGTGGTTATAACGTGACAAAATGTGGAAAAGTTCAAGGGGTATGAAAACCTTTGCAAGCCACTGTAGAATGACTTGAACTGATATTTTCATTCGGAAATGTTGCATGTTTTATTCACTCATATTCAGTTTGGAAGATGAGGCAGCAGCTCGACCCATTGTGACATAGTTGTGCAGAATGGTGGAGTTGCTGTCTCACGGTTCCAGATACTTGGGTTCGATCCTGACCTCGGGTGCTGTGTGTGTGAAGTTTGAACGTTCACTCAGTCACCTCATGGGTTTAATCCAGGTGCTCCGGTTTCCTTCCACATCCCAAGACGTGCGGGTTTGTAGGTTAGTTGGCTGCGGTAAAATTGTCCCCGGTAAAATTTGAAAATATTTATACCAGAGAATTAAGAAATTCCATCACAGAGAGCTGCAAGAAAAACAGGTTTTCCTCATTTACAAGAAAACGCCTTTCTGCCAGTTGCTTCCTTTTGTCAAAGTAGGGCAGTATTGTGTACAGTTTTGGTCTCCTCATTTGAGGAAGGACATCCTTGTGATTGAGGCAGTGCAGCGTAGGTTCACAAGATTGATCCCTGGGATGGCGGGACTGTCATGTGAGGAAAGATTGAAAAGACTAGGCTTGCATTCACTGGAGTTTAGAATGATGAGGGGATTTCTTATAGAAACATATAACATTATAAAAGGACTGGACAAGCTAGAGGCAGGAAAAATGTTCCCAATGTTGGGCGAGTCCAGAACCAGGGGCCACAGTCTTAGAATAAAGGGGAGGCCATTTAAGACTGAGGTGAGAAAAAACTTCAGAGAGTTGTGAATTTGTGGAATTCCCTGCCACAGAGGGCAGTGGAGGCCAAGTCACTGGATGGATTTAAGAGAGAGTTAGATAGAGCTCTAGGGGCTAGTGGAATCAAGAGATATGGGGAGAAGGCAGGCACGGGTTATTAATTGGGGACGATCAGCCATGATCACAATGAATGGCGGTGCTGGCTCAACGGGACGAATGGCCTCCTCCTGCAGCTATTTTCTATGTTTCTATGTTTCTAAGGCAGGAAAATTGTGCTAGGAGGGAGAGATAGATCAGCCATGATTGAATGGCGGAGTAGACTTGATGGGCTGAATGGCCTATCAAGTCTTCTCCTATCCCTTATGATCTAATGATCTTATGAACTAGTGTGAATAGGTGAAGGGCCTGTTTCCATGCTGTTTCAATCTTGCAACCTTACAAGCAGTCTCCTTCATATTTGTAAAAGTTTTAATAATCTTAATTAAAAGTCTGAAGAAGGGTCTCGACCCGAAACGTCACCCATTCCTTCTCTCCAGAGATGCTGCCCGTCCCGCTGAGTTACTCCAGCATTTTGCGTTAATCTTCATTCAATTAGCAATTTTCTACAATTCACCAGTGTCCTCTAATTACTATTTACTCACTGTTAAATAGATAAGAACTGTATCTAAATATCTTGGGTAATGTATTTTTAGGACCAGTAAAATCTATTGATTCTTATCAAGCAGTAAATATATTCTATTAGCAATTACTATCCTGTTAAAACGCAAGGTTAAGATAGAAAATAATAAGAGGTCAACAGAAACTCCCAGCAGGTTAAAGGAAGGTTTAACAAAGCAGCAGATATTTGATTTCTTCCTAAACTAGTCCAAAGGTTCAGTCTTCAGTTGAGTTTAAAGATGCAGCATGGAAACAGGCCCCACCGAGTCCGCGCCGACCAGCGATCCCCGCCCACCAACACTACCCTACACACGCTAGGGACAATTTTACATTTATACCAAAGCCAATTAACCTACAAACCTGCACGTCTTTGGAGTGTGGGAGGAAACCGAAGATCTCAAATAAAACCCACGCAGGTCACGGGGAGAACGTACAAACTCCGTACAGGCAGCACCCGTAGTCGGGATCGAACTCGTGTCTCCGGCGCTGCAAGAGCTGTAAGGCAGCAACTCTACCGCTGCGCCTCCGTGCCGCCCTAAATGAATTTAATTTAGTGATGAAGGGTCTCGACACGAAATGTCACCCATTCCTTCTCTCCAGAAATGCTGCCTGACCCGCTGAGTTACTCCAGCATTTTGTGTCTATCTTCGGTTTAAACCAGCATCTGCAGCTCCTTCCTATAAATTAATTTCATTGTACGTTAAATAAATATTCACCTACAAATTGATGCGAGATTCTAGCTAGAATCTATGTGTCAGCGTGAAAATAATTTGGTGCTATTAATATTCTGTTAACATGTCTACAAATATTGCAATATCCTCGAGTTTTAATTCATTTCTTCCCTTTCCTTCCCTCTCTCTTCCTTGTGCCCATCCTGGACTTGCACCCATTTCTTCACTCCCACCATTCCTTCCACCTAGTGGAGTCCACCAATTTTACCCAGAGTTGGGGAATCGAGAACCAAATTGGGTGAGTGTGTGGAGGGGGGGAAGATTTAATAGAAACTTGAGGGGCAAACCTGTTTACACCTAGGGTGGTGGGTGTATGGAACGAGCTGCTGGAGGAGGTAGTTGAGGCAGGTACTATCACAACATCTAATGGATAAGTTCATGGATTGACAGGTTTGGAGAGATATGGGCCAAGCGCAGGCAGGTGGGACTGGTGTAGATGGGGCATGTTGGTCGGCCTGGGCATGTTGGGCCGAAGGGCCTGTTTCCATGCTGTATGACTATTGCAGAGGTGACTTGACTTTTAATCACATTGTAGATGAAGGACTACCACAGGTAGATTGGAAAGCAGCGATGAAGCACTGTTAGGTTAACCATGTCCTTAGAGCATCATAGAGTCATCGAGTGATACATCGTGGAAACAGGCCCAACTCCACACCCGCCAACATGTCCCAGCGACACTAGTCCAAATCCCTTCATGTACCTGTCTACCTGTTTCTTAAACATTGGGATAGTCCCAGCCTCAACTATCTCCTCTGGCAGCTCGTTCCATACACCCACCACCCTCTGTGTGAAAAGGTCACCTCTCAGATTCGTATTAAATCTTTTCGCCTTCACCTTAAACCTACGTTCCCTGGTCCTCGATTCCCCTGCTCTGGGCAAGAGTCTCTGTGCGTCTCCCCGATCTATTCCTCTCATGAGTGTATATCTTATACAGCAGAGCACGAGAGAGTGACCTGTTCTGCTTTGCCATTTGTATATTTTTTTGTTCCACTTATAGTATCTTATTCTCTACTAATTGGTTGCTGGCCTTCCTACTTAACAGCGGCAGCTAGCCCTCAGAATCATGTCATTAGTCGTAATTGTTTGGGGAAGTCCTGGGAACATTAGAAGGGGGATGAAAGTTTTGGCTGTCTTTCATGCTCTTGGTCTGAGTGCGTCTAGTCTTTGCCCCCTGGTCCTGATTCAACAGGTGTGTCCCATCATGAAGTCGTTTTTGATTTCTGATAGATTTCCTTAACTACGTTCATTTGCGTTACGCTGGGCATCATGCACTGCCTGCAAACGCACAATAACCTTCCCCCAGGGACATTCCATCCTTTAATACCAACCAATTTAAGCGATATTCCTAAATTCATTGCATAATCAATTTCCTTAATGGTCCGTGAATTGGAAACAGGTGGCGGATTCCAGCAATAAATCGCGTCAGTGTAATTGGAACCTTTTGATTAAGAGGTTTAAAAATCCTTTATGCCCTTTGTGTCTTACCTAACCAATGCACGGCAAGGCAGATTAGTGGAGAATCTCGGGCTGGAAGCTTCAAGGAGGTGCAGAGGTCAATGGACTATGTAAACATGATAAGGAGATAGGAGAACAGGGAGGGACTAAGTTGATCTTAATCTTCATGGTGGCACAGCGGTAGAGTTGCAGCCTCACAGCGTGAGAGACCCGGGTTCGATCCTGACTACGGGTGCTGTCTGTACGGAGTTTGTACGCTCTCCCCATGACCTGCGTGGTTTTTCTCCGGGCGCTCCGGTTTCTTCCCACACTCCACAAAGACCTACAGATGTGTAGGTCAATTGGCTTTGGTAAAATTGTAAATTGTCCCTAGTGTGTGTAGGATAGTGCTAGAAGATCGCTGGTCAGCGCGGACTCGGTGGGCCGAAGGGCCTGTTTCCGCGCTGTATCTCTAAACGTGACTCAAAAATATTTAAGAGTCAATAGACTTTAGCCAAGAGTCCTTAATTGTCGAAAATGGAACAATTACATTCGTGCTCCCCGCAGTCACGATATTCCTGGATAACATCATCAACAAAAAAGGAGAATTAAATTAATAAAAAAACAATATTTGTGGAAAACAAAAGCCTGTCCCTAGTGCGACCAATACAGTTCGTAGAAAGAAGGAACTGCAGATGCTAGTTTACAGAGGACGACACAAAGTGCTGGAGTAACTCAGCGGATCAGGTAGTTAGAAGTATGTAGTTTAATAGCAATAGCTGAGTTTAGGTTAGAGATACAGCATGGAAACAGGCCCTTCGGCCCACTGAGTCCGCGCCAACCAGCGATCCCCGCACACTAACACTACCCTACACACATTGGGACAATTTACACTTATACCAAAGCCAATTAATCTACAAACCTTTACGTCTTTGGAGTGTGGGAGGAAACCGAAGATCTCGGAGAAAACCCATGTGGGTCACGGGGAGAACGTGCAAACTCCGTACAGACAGCACCCGTAATCGGGATCGACCCCGGGTCTCTGGCGCTGCGAGGCAGTGCAGGGAGGTCATGTGACAGTTATATAAGACGTTACTGAGGCCGCATTTACAATATTGTGTTCAGTTCTGAACACCATGTTATAGGGAAGATGTTGTTATGTTGGAAAGGGTGCAGAGAAGATGTACAAAGGTGGTGCCAGGACCAGAGGGTGTGAGCTATAGGGAGAGGTTGGATAGGCTGAGACTCTATTCCCTGGAGCGCAGGAGGATGAGGGGTGATCTTGGTGCACAAAATCGTGAGAGGAATAGATCGGGTAGAATCTCTTGCCAAGAGTAGGTGCATCGAGGACCAGAGGACACAGGTTTAAGGTGAAGGGGAAAAGATTTAGTAGGAATCTGAGGGGCAACTTTTTCACGCAAAGAGTGGTGGGTGTATGGAACAAGCTGCCAGAGGAGGTAGTTGAGGCTGGGACTATCCCATCGTTTAAGAAACATTTAGATAGGATAGGTTTAGAGGGATGTGGGCCAAATGCAGGCAGGCGGGACTAGTTGGTCGGTGTTGGTTGGTGTGGGCGGGTTGGGCTGGAGGGCCTGTTTCCACACTGTATCACTCTATGACTCTATGTGTCAGCAAAGGCACCATTGAATCATTGAAGCCATATCTTCACTGAAGGCACGCAGACTGCAATGCAAGATAGAAACATAGAAACATAGAAAATAGGTGCAGGAGTAGGCCATTCGGCCCCGTGAGCCAGCACCACCATTCAATGTGATCATGGCTGATCCCCGTTCCTGCCTTCTCCTCATATCTCTAGATTCCTCCAGCCCTAAGTCCAAATCTCGAGGATATTGCAATATTTGTAGACATGTTAACAGAATATTAATAGCACCAAATTATTTTCAGGCTGACACATAGATTCTAGCTAGAATCTTGCATCAATTTGTAGGCAAATATACATTTAACATACAATGAAATTCATTTATAGGAAGTAACTGCAGATGCTGGTTTAAACCGAAGATAGACCCAAAACGCTGGAGTAACTCTGTGGGTCAGGCAGCATCTCTGGAGAAAAGGAATGGGTGATATTTCATGTCGAGACCCTTCTTCAGTAAATTAAATTCATTTAGGGTGGCACGGTGGCGCAGCGGTAGAGTCGCTGCCTTACAGCGCTTGCAGCGCCAGAGACCCGGGTTCGACCCCAACCACGGGTGCTGTCTGTACGGAGTTTGTACGTTCTCCCCATGACCTGCGTGGGTTTTCTCTGAGATCTTCGGTTTCCTCCCGCACTCCAAAGACGTACAGGTGTGTAGGTTAATTGGCTTGGTAAATGTAAAAATTGAATTTACTGGGTGTAGGATAGTGTTAGTGTGCGGGGATCGCTGGTCGGCGCGGACCCGGTGGGCCGAAAGGGCCTGTTTCCGCACTGTATCTCTAAACTAAAACTAGAATGAAACTAGGCCATTCGGCCCATCAAGACTACTCAGCCATTCAATCACAGCTGATCTATCGCTCCCTCCTAACCCCATTCTCCTGCCTTCTCCCTGTAACTTCTCCATAACCAGATAGAGCAAAGGGGAATATACAGAATATACAGTAGATGCAAACAATAGTTCTCAGCATTGTTGCATTCCACTTCCCAAGACAAAGTCTGTGTTGATTCAATTCTCCGACTCCCACGACTCTATGAAAGTGGCGCTGCGGTGGAATGAGTATCGGAGTGGGCATACAGGGCTGATAGAACAGTAGGTAAAGGGGAGGTTGCAGTGTGCAAAACATAGTTATTAGCATCTATTCATAGAATCATAGAAACATAGAAAATAGGTGCAGGAGTAGGCCATTCGGCCCTTCGAGCCTGCACCGCCATTCAATATGTTCATGGCTGATCATCCAACTCAGTATCCCGTACCTGCCTTCTCTCCATACCCTCTGATCCCTTTAGCCACAAGGGCCATGTCTAGCTCCCTCTTAAATATAGCCAATGAACTGTCCTCAACTACTTTCTGTGGCAGAGAATTCCAGAGACTCACCACTCTCTGTGTGAAGAAAGATCTTCTCATCTCAGTCCTAAAAGACTTCCCCCTTATCTTTAAACTGTGACCCCTTGTTCTGGAGTTCCCCAACATCGGGAACAATCTTCCTGCATCTAGCTTGTCCAACCCCTTAAGAATTTTGTAAGTCTCTATAAGATCCCCCCTCAATCTCCTAAATTCCAGCGAGTACAAGCCGAGTCTATCCAGTCTTTCTTCATATGGAAGTCCTGCCATCCCAGGAATCAGTCTGGCGAACCTTCTCTGTACTCCCTCTATGGCAAGAATGTCTTTCCTCAGATTAGGAGGCCAAAACTGTACACAATACTCCAAGTGTGGTCTCACCAAGACCCTGTACAACCGCAGTAGAACCTCCCTGCTCTTCTACTAAATCCTTTTGCTATGAATGCCAACATACCATTTGCTTTCTTCACAGCCTGCTGCACCTGCATGCCTACTTTCAATGACTGGTGTACCATGACACCCAGGTCTCGTTGCATCTCCCCTTTTCCTAATCGGCCACCATTCAGATAATAGTCTACTCTCCTGTTTTTGCCACCAAAGTGGATAACCTCACATTTATCCACATTATATTGCATCTGCCATGCATTTTCCCACTCACCCAACCTATCCAAGTCACCTTGCAGCCTCCTAGCATCCTCCTCACAGCTAACATTGCCCCCCAGCTAGTCACAGCCTGCCATTCTGAAAATGACCCGTTTACTCCTACTCTTTGCTTCCTGTCTGCCAGCCAGTTCTCTATCCACATCAATGCTGAACCGCCAATACCGTGTGCTTTAAGTTTGTATACTAATCTCTTATGCGGGACCTTGTCGAAAGCCTTCTGAAAGTCCACATATAACACATCCACTGGTTCTCCCTTATCCACTCTACTAGTTACATCCTCAAAAAATTCTATAAGATTCGCCGGACCTGATTTATCTTTCATACATCCATGCTGACTTTGTCCAATGATTTCACCGCTTTCCAAATGTGCTGCTATCCCATCTTTAATAACTGACTCTAGCATTTTCCCCACTACCGATGTTAGACTAACTGGTCTGTAATTCCTCATTTTCTCTCTCCCTCTCTTTTTAAAAAGTGGGGTTACATTAGCTACCCTCCAATCCTCAGGAACTACTCCAGAATCTAAAGAGTTTTGAAAAATTATCACTAATGCATCCACTATTTCTGGGGATACTTCCTTAAGTACTCTGGGATGCAGCCTATCTGGCCCTGGGGATTTATCGGCCTTTAATCCATTCAATTTACCTAACACCACTTCCCAGCTAACCTGGATTTCACTCAGTTCCTCCATCTCATTTGACCCCTGGTCCCCTGCTATTTCCAGAAGATTATTTATATCTTCCTTAGTGAAGACAGAACTAAAGTAGTTATTCAATTGGTCTGCCATGTCCTTGTTCCCCATGATCATTTCACCAGTTTCTGACTGCAAGGGACCAACATTTGTTTTAACTAACCTTTTTCTCTTCACATATCTAGAAAAACATTTGCAGTCCGTTTTTATGTTCTGAGCCATTTTCTTTCATAATCTATTTTCCCTTTCCTAATTAAGCACTTGGTCCTCCTCTGCTGGACTCTGAATTTCTCCCATTCCTCTGGTAGGCTGCTTTTTCTGGCTAATTTGTATGCTTCATCTTTAGTTTTGTTACTATCCTTGATTTCCCTTGTTATCCACGGATGCACTACCTTCCCTGATTTATTCTTTTGCAATGGACAGAGTGGACAAAGTGCAATGGACACTTTGCAATATTCCATGGACAAAGTGCAATGCTGATAATGTGGTTACAGTTGGAATGGGCAGGTGTGTTTGCTTATGCAGGGGTGATGAGGCTGGTGGCAGAAAGGTGTGTTAACAGGAGGGAGGGATGCCATCCTTACTGAATAGTGAAAGGCTTCAGGGGTTACACAAAAAGCTGGAGAAACTCAGCGGGTGCAGCAGCATCTAAGGAGCGAAGGAGATAGGCGACGTTTCGGGTCGAGACCCTTCTTCAGACCTGAAGAAGGGTCTCGACCCGAAACGTCGCCTATCTCCTTCGCTCCTTAGATGCTGCTGCACCCGCTGAGTTTCTCCAGCTTTTTGTGTAACCCTCGATTCTCCAGCATCTGCAGTTCCTTCTTTAACAACAGTGAAAGGCTTCAATAGAGTGGATGTGGAGAGAATGTTTCCACTAGTGGGAGAGTCTAGGACTAGAGGTCACAGCCTCAGAATTTAAGGACGTTCCTTTAGGAAAGAGATGAGGAGGAATTTCTTTAGTCAGAGAATGGTGAATCTGTGGAATTCTTTGCCACAGACGGCTGTGGAGGCCATGTCAGTGTATATATTTAAGGCAGAGATAGATAGATTCTTGATTAGTACAATCGAGTGTCAGTGGTTATTGGGAGAAGGCAGGAGAATGGGGTTAGGAGGGAGAGATGGGTCAGCCATGATTGAATTGGTGGAGTGGACTTGATGGGCTGAATGGCCTAATTCTGCTCCTATCACTTGTGAACTTGTGAACCGTTGGTTTTTTAGAAATACAGCGGGGAAGAGATCCAAGATGTCGCCCAAGGCAGGCAAGTTCTTTCTGCGTAGGAAGGAACTGCAGATGCTGGTTTACACCGGAGATAGACACAAAATGCTGGAGTAACTCAGTGCAGACGGGCAGCATCTCTGGACAGTGCTGGTCACAGAAGTTAATCTGCAAACACGTGTTACAATCGCCCCACTCTGTGAAATGTCTACTCCGACAGTAACATTTCTTATGGATCTATACTCTGTGAATGGCTCGACTCTAATCACATATTGTCTTTCCGCTGACTGGTTAGCACGCCACAAAAGCTTTTCACTGTACCTTAAGACATACATTATTAATTGTAACTTCAGTTTAGTTTAGTTTAGTGATACAGCGTGGAAACAGGTCCTTCAGCCCACTGAGTCCGCTCCGACCAGCGATCCCCGCACACTAGCCCCATCCTACACACACTAGGGACAATTTACCATTTTACCAAAGCCAATTAACCTCCAAACCTGTAGGTCTTTGGAGTGTGTGAGGAAACCGGAGCACCCGGAGAAAGCCCACGCAGGTCACGGGGAGAACGTACAAACTCCGTAGAGATAAGCACCCGTAGTCAGGATCGAACCGATGGTCTCCGGTGCTGTAAGGCAGCAACTCTACCGCTGCGCCACCGTGCTGCCGTAATTTTAATACATACAGTCATATCTTAAGTACATCTTTAATGATATCCCCTCTAAAGCCTGGGTAACCAGCAAGGTAAGTACAGTAGGCAAGCATTATTGCTAGAAGTGGCCCCTTTCAAATGAGTCCTGAAGGAGACATTCTCAACGTGGGCACCTTTGATCGGCAAGGCCAACGGAGCTCATATGGCAGAGACAATCCCCGGCTTTGTTAATGGCCCCGTAAATGCAAATACATCTGGGGGAAATCTAAAGGAAAAACTGCAGACATTGTGCAGTTGACCCATAATTGGAATGCAGTTTTACCCGGTAGCATCAAGCCAACACATATCGTTTGCAATTCCACCTTAATGTGGCCTTGTCACCAATGCTTCTCAATGCAATTCGGAAATGGCTTTTTAACGTCAGGTTAACTCACTGATTGGTTTCTGAGCTCAGTGCTTATTGCCTTCATTGTTCAGACTGTTTCCCAACCCCAGTTTGAACATCTAAGTGAATCGAGTCAAGAGTCCAGAGAGTTTTATTGTCATGTGTCCCAAATCGGACAATTAAATTCTTGCTAACATAGTAAATAGGTGCAGGAGGATGCTGTTCGGCCCTTCGAGCCAGCACTGCCATTCATTGTGATCATGGCTGATCATCCACAATCAGTAACCCGTGCCTGCCTTTTCCCCATACCCCTTGATTCCGCTAGCCCCAAGACCTCTATCTAACTCTTAAATTCATCCAGCGAATCGGCCTCCACTGCCTTCTGGGGCCTTCTCAGAATTCCACAGATTCACAACTCTCTGGGTGAAAAGGTTTTTTTCTCATTCGACTTTTAAATGGCCTCCCCTTTATTTTAGACCGTGGCCCCCGGTTCTGAACATCGGGAACATGTTTCCTAACGTCTATCAAACTAGAGGAACTGCACCTCATATCATGTAGCTTACAAACCAATGGTAGGATCACTGAAATTCAGACACATAGCGCGGAAACAGGCCTGTTTGAAGTCTGAAGAAGGGTCTCGACCCGAAACGTCACCCATTCCTTCTCTCCAGAGATGCTGCCTGTCCCGCTGAGCTACTCCAGCATTTTGTGTCTATCTGCAGTTCCTTCCTACACAGAAACAGGCCCTTCAGCTCACCGAGTCCAACCATCGATCGCCCCGGCCAATTTACAATTTTACTGGTCAATTAATACAGTGATACAATGTGGAAAAAGGTCCCGTCGGCCCAACTTGCCCACACCAGCCAACAAGTCCCAGCTTCACTAAGTGCATCTATAGTCTATCAAAACAGAGGACCAGCACCTCATATTCTGCTTGGTTAACCATATAATATAACCATATAACAATTACAGCACGGAAACAGGCCTTCTCAGCCCTTCCAGTCCATTTATTTTCCCCTAGTCCCATCTACCTGCACTCAGACCATACCCCTCCATTCCCTTCCCGTCCATATACCTATCCACTTTACTTTTAAATGTTACAATCGATCCTGCCTCCACCACTTCTGCAGGAAGATCATTCCACACAGTCACTACTCTCTGAGTAAAGAAGTTCCCCCTCATGTTACCCCTAAACTTCTGTCCCTTAATTCTCATGTCATGCCCTCTTGTTTGAATCTTTCCTACCCTCAATGGGAAAAGCTCATCCACGTCAACTCTGTCTATCCCTTTCATCATTTTAAAGACCTCAATCAAGTCCCCCCTTAACCTTCTGCGCTCCAAAGAATAAAGACCTAACTTGTTCAACCTTTCTCTGTAACTTAGTTGCTGGAACCCAGGCAACATTCTAGTAAATCTCCTCTGTACTCCTCTGTACAAAATAGAGAATTTTGTTGACATCCTTCCTATAATTAGGTGACCAAAATTGTACACAACCCAAGCTTACAACCCAATGGTATGATCACTGAAATCACACCTGCCCATGTTTAGTCCATATCCCTCCAAACCTGTCCTATCCATGTACCTGTCTAACTGTTTCTTAAATGTTGGGATAGTCCCAGCCTCAACTACCTCCTCTGGCAGCTTGTTCCATACACCCACCACCCACTGTGTGAAAAAGTTACCCCTCAGATTCCTATTAAATCTTTTCCCCTTCACCTTAAGCCTACGTCCTCTGGTTTTTAATTCACCTACTCTGGGCAAGAGATTCTGTGCAACTACCCGATCTATTCCCCCCCTGATTTTATACACCTCAATAAGATCACCCCTCATCCACCTGTGCTCCATGGAATAGAGACCCAGCCAACTCAACCTCTCCCTGTAGCTCACACCCTCTAGTCCTGGCAACATCCTCGTAAATCTTCTCTGTACCATTTCCAGCATGCCAACATCTTTCCTATCACACGGTGCCCAGAACTGAACACCATACCCTAATTGCAGCCAGCCTTACCAATTGCAACATGCAAACTCTGTACAGGCAGCACGCATAGACAGGATCGAACACTGGTCTCTGAAGTTGTAAGGCAGCGACTCTACCGCTGCGCCACCGTGTCACTCCTCTCCAATTTTAATAACTAACATATTATTAAATACTATCTATTTAGTCATTTTTTCCCCTTCCCACCGTGTCCCACCTGGTTTTGCACCCATTTCTTGCCTTCCCCCTCACCCTCCCCCCATCCCCCTCCAGCTCCATTCCTTCCTCTGGCTTCACAATGCGCACACCTTTTGTTGTTTCATCTCCGGCCTTTGTCCTACCATCCGCCCACCAAACCCCCCTCACCTGCATCTACCTATCACTCACCTAGCGTTGTCCGGCCCCTCCTCTCTGCCAACATTCCACCCCTCCCCCCCCCCCCCACCACAATCACTTTGAAGAAGGGCCCTGATCCAAAACATCACCGATCATTGTTCTCCATGGATGTTGCCCGACTTGCTGAATTGCTGCTGAGTCCCGCTGAGTCTGAAGAAGGGTCTCGACCCGAAAAGTCACCTATTTCCTTCACTCCATAGATGCTGCCTCACCCGCTGAGTTTCTCCAGCACTTTTGTCTACCTGCTGAATGGGTGACGTTTCGGGTCGAGACCCTTCTTCAGACTGGTTAGGGATAAGGGAAACGAGAGATATGGACGGTGATGTGGAGAGATAAAGAACAACAGATGAAAAATATGTAAAAAAGTAACGTCACCCATTCCTTCTCTCCAGAGATGCTGCCTGTCCCGCTGAGTGACTCCAGCTTTTAATGTCGATCTTTGGTTTAAACCAGCATCTGCAGTTCCTTCTCACACACTTTGTACTTCGAGATCCCTTTGGTCTACAACCACCCCTGGGCCCCACCATTCACTGTGAAAATCTTGCCCTGGTTCACGTATTACCTGCCAGGCTTTGTCATGTCCCCGTTCTCTCCCAGCTTTCCTCCCCCTTCCCTACAATCAGTCTGAACAAGAGTCCCAACCCGGAACGTCACCTATCCATGTTCTCCAGAGACACCGCCTGACCCGCTGAGTTACTCCAGCACTCTGTGTCATCTAATGTTTGATTGTGCTCACAGTATCTGCAGGGGCAAGATTTGCTCTCAATGAGTGCGCTCTCTTTTTACAGAGGGTAATAACTTGCGCCCACCAGTGATCCCCGCACACGAGGACTATCCCACACACTAGGGACAATTTGCAATTTTACCAAAATCAATTACCCTACAAACCTGTACGCTATAAATCTCCCGTCCAGCGAGGGGATCTATCACGGTCGCTGCCTCAAAAAGGCTGACAGCATCATCAAGGACGCACACCATCCGGGCCACACACTCATCTTCCTGCTACCTTCAGGTAGAAGGTACAGGAGCCTGAAGACTGCAACGACCAGGTTCAGGAATAGCTACTTCCCCACAGCCATCAGGCCATTAAACCAGGCTCGGACAAAACTCTGATCATTAATAGCCCATAATTTGTTTATTTGCACATTATCTGTTTTATTTATTCATGTGTGTATATATTTATATAAAGGTATATGGACACACTGATCTGTTCTGTATTCCTGCCGTCTATGTTCTGTTGTTCTGAAGCAAAGCAAGAATTTCATTGTCCTGTCTGGGACACATGACAATAAACTCACTTGAACTCTTGAACTACTGAACTTAGGAGTGTGGGAGGAAACCGGAGCACCCGGAGAAAACCCACGCAGGTCACGGGGTGAACGTACAAAATCCGTACAGGCTGCATCCTTAGTCGGGATCGAACCCGGCCCTCTGGCGCTGTGAGGCAGCGACTCTACTGCTGCGCCACCGTGCTACCCCTAACACTCACTTAGGATCTAAAAATAAATAAATCACAGGATGTTGCAATTGGTAGGAGGCTATGGAGGGCCAGAGAGATTTATTATCCCGCAGGAAGTACTAAAAGCTGCAAAACATAATTTAAAGATGTTGATATAATGTTGGCCATTATCTGAAGGACAAAACTAAAAAAAAGGCAGAGGTTAATTTTCGGGCGGTCACCTTGGCACAGCGGTAGAGTCGCTGCCTCTCAGAGCCGGAGATCCGAGTTCGACCCTGACTACGGGTGCTGTCTGTACGGAGTTGTACGTTCTCCCCGTGACCCGCGTGGGTTTTCTACGAGATCGTCGGTTTCCTCTCACACTCCAAAGACGTGCAGGTTTGTAGGTTAATTGGCTTGGTATGAATGTAAATTGTCCCTAGTGTGTGTAGGATAGTGTTAGTGTGCGGGGATCGCAGGTCGGTGCGGACTCTGTGGGCCGAGCGGCCTGTTTCTGTGATGCATCTGTAAATTAAAAGTGCACTGTGAATGTTGCTCGTGAGATAATTAGAATGGAGTTAATCACTGATTGTCAAGATATGCTGGGAAAAGATGGACTCAGATTTGGGTTCCACAAATCTGCCACAGCTGGCCTTATACCTCGTCCCTCAAGGTCACCCAGGGACCCCAACAGTCCTTTCACGTGAGGCAGTTGATGTTGAAGGCACCTCCTCATCCTACTGTATCCTGTGCTCCCGATGTGGGCTCCTATAATTCGATGAGATCAAGTGCAGACTGGGCGATCGTTCCACTGAACACCTGCGCTCAGTCTGCCGTGGCCTACGGACTCCCCGGTTGGCAACCATTTTAACTCCCCCTCCCATTCCCACACCGACCTTCCTGTCCTGCGCCTTCCCCGTTGTCGGGGTGAGGAACAACACCTCACATTTGGCTTGGGCAGCTCACACCCCAGCGGTGTGGTTATTGAGTTCTCTAACTTCAAGTAACTCCAGCTTTCCTCCCACACCCCCCCCCCCTCCCTCCCCTCTTTTCCCCACCCTAGTCGTGCTACTGATTCCACTGTTCCCATCCTTGTTTCCCTGTCGTGAGCATATCTTCCCAAGCCAACAATGGAGCATTGTGGACTCCACCCTTCCTGAGATCACCTGTTTCCGGCCTTGTTTTTGTTCTAGCCCTCTCTATCTTTCAGTCTGAAGAAGGGCTCTGACCCGAAACGTCACCAATTCCTTCTCTCCTGAGATGCTGCCTGACCCGTTGAGTTAAACTCCAGTGTTTTGTGTCTCTCTTCAAACTATGGAGTATGGTCTGGCAGGTGGGATTAGTCTAGATGTGTATATAATGTTGTTTGAGAGAGGGTGAGTCAATTGGTCTGGTTACGGGTAAGACTCAACATCCCTATCTCCTGTATTCTGTTTGGATTTGTATCCATAAATTTTGTTCTAACGCTAATTGTCTTTATATTGCAGGAAGTAAAGGTGATGGTGTTTGTTGCAAACGTTTGTACAATTTATTTTAGTTTAGTTTAGAGATACAGCGCAGAAACAGGCCCTTCGGCCCACCGAGTCCGCTCCGACCAGCGATTCCGGCATATTAACGCTACCCTACGCACACTAGGGATGTTATATATTTATACCAAGCCAATTAACCAACAAACCTGTACGTCTTTGGAGTGTGGGAGGAAACCAAAGATCTCAGGTCATGTGGAGAACGTACAAACTCCAAACAGACAGCGCCCGTAGCCAGGATCGTACCTGGGTCTCCGGCGTTGCAAGCGCTGCAAGAACGAATCTACCGCTGCGCCACCGTGCTGCCCTCCTGCAGAGGTTTTGAGGGCAAGACAGCACAATGGATTGGAAGTGAATCAAATTGGAAAATAATGACTTCTCTTTGCACGTCCTGAAGCTTGAGAGGTAAGGGGTGGGGAGAGGTTCAAGCAGATGTGAAGGACATTGATTTGTCTATTAATCTTTTGTTTCCAGTTTTTTTAACTTTTCTCTCCTGACTCGTTCTTCAAAGCCAGAAGTTAATTGGAATTAATTTTTGTTAAAGCTCATCGTAACCTTCAAAGTTTCAAACATTTCTGCTTGAAACCTCTTCCCTCCAGAGAAAAGCAAAGAATATCTTTAATATTTCATCACACCTTTGACTTGAGGGTGTTTAAGAAAGAACTGCAGGTACTGGAAAAATCAAAGGTAGACAAAAATGCTGGAGAAACTCGGCGGGTGAGGCAGCATCTATGGAGCGAAGGAGTAGGTGACTTTTCGGGTCGTGTCTCTAGGATTCCTTGGAGCGCAGGTGGATGAGGGGAGATCTTATAGAAACATAGAAACATAGAAAGTAGGTGCAGGAGTAGGCCATTCAACCCTTTGAGCCTGCACCGCCATTCAATATGATCATGGCTGATCATCCAACTCAGTATCCCGTACCTGCCTTCTCTCCATACCCCTTATCCCCTTAGCCACAAGGGCCACATCTAACCCTCTTAAATATAGCCAATGAACTGGCCTCAACTACCTTCTGCGGCAGAGAATTCCAGAGATTCACCACTCTCTGTGTGAAAAATGTTTTTCTCATCTCGGTCCTACAAGATTTCCCCCTTATCCGTAAACTGTAGCCCACCTTGTTCTGGACTTCCCCAACATTGGGAACAATCTTCCTGCATCTAGCCTGCCCAATCCCTTAAGAATTTTGTAAGTTTCAAAAGATCCCCACTCAATCTTCAATATTCTAGCGAGTATAAGCCGAGTCTATCCAGTCTTTCTTCATATGGAAGTCCTGACATCCCAGGAATCAGTCTGGTGAACCTTCTCTGTACCCCCTCTATGGCAAGAATGTCTTTCCTCAGATTAGGAGACCAAAACTGTATGCAATATTTCAGGTGTGGTCTCACCAAAACCCTGTACAACTGCAGTAGAACCTCCCTGCTCCTATACTCAAATCCTTTTGCTATGAATGCTGACATACCATTTGCTTTCTTCACTGCCTGCTGCACCTGCATGCCTACTTTCAATGACTGGTGTACCATGACACCCAGGTCTCGTTGCATCTCCCCTTTTCCTAATCGGCCATTATTCAAATAATAGTCTACCCTCATGTTTTTGCCACAAAGTGGATAACCTCACATTTATCCACATTATACTGCATCTGCCATGCATTTTCCCAATTCACTCAGCCTATCCAAGTCACCTTGCATCCTCCTCACAGATAACACTGCCCCCCCCACCCCCCCGAGCTTTGTGTCATCTGCAAACTTGGAGACGTTGCATTCAATTCCCTCATCCAAATCATTAATATATATTGTAAATAGCTGGGGTCCCAGCACTGAGCCTTGCGGCACCCCACTAGTCACTGCCTGCCATTCTGAAAAGGACCCGTTTACTCCTACTCTTTGCTTCCTGTCTGCCAGCCAGTTCTCTATCCACAGCAACACTGAACCCCCAATACCGTATGCTTCATGTTTGCATACTAATCTCTTATGTGGGACCTTGTCGAAAGCCTTCTGAAAGTCCAGATATAACACATCCACTGGTTCTCCCTTATCCACTCTACTAGTTACATCCTCGAAAAATTCTATAAGATTCGTCAGACATGATTTATCTTTCATAAATCCATGCTGACTTTGTCCAATTATCTCACCACTTTCCAAATGTGCTGCTATTCCATCTTTAATAACTGACTCTAGCAGTTTCCCCACTACCGATGTTAGACTAACTAGTCTGTAATTCCCCGTTTTCTCTCTCCCTCCCTTATTAAAATCTGAGGGGTTACATTAGCTACTCTCCAATCCTCAGGAACTACTCCAGAATCTAAAGAGTTTTGAAAAATTATCACTATGCATCCACTATTTCTGGAGCTACTTCCTTAAGTACTCTGGTATGCAGCCTATCTGGCCCTGCAGATTTATCGGCCATTAATCCATTCAATTTACCTAACACCACTTCCCGGCTAACCTGGATTTCACTCAGTTCCATTTCATTTGACCCCCGGTCCCCTGCTATTTCCGGCAGATTATTTATGTCTTCCTTAGCGAAGGCAGAACCAAAGTAGTTATTCAACTGGTCTGCCACGTCCTTGTTCCCCATGATCAATTCACCTGTTTCTGACTGCAAGGGACCTACATTTGTTTTAACTAATCTTTTTCTCTTCACATATCTATAAAAACTTTTGCAGTCAGTTTTTATGTTCCGTGCCAGTTTTCTTTCATAAGCTATTTTCCCTTTCCTAATTAATCCCTTTGTCCTCCTCTGCTGGACTCTGAATGTCTCCCAGTCCTCTGGTAGGCTGCTTTTTCTGGCTAATTTGTATGCTTCATCTTTAGTTTTCATACTATCTCTGATTTCCCTTGTTATCCATGGATGCACTACCTTCCCTGATTTATTCTTTTGCCAAACTGGGATGAACAATTTTTGTAGTTCATCCATGCAGTCTTTAAATGCCCTCCATTGCCTATCCACCATCAACCCTTTAAGAATCAATTGCCAGTCTATCTTGGCCAATTCACGTCTCATACCCTCAAAGTTACCTTTCTTTAAGTTCAGAACCCTTGTTTCTGAATTAATTATGTCACTCTCCATCCTAATGAAGAACTCAACCATATTATGGTCACTCTTGCCCAAGGGGCCACGTGCAACAAGACTGCTAACTAACCCTTCCTCATTACTAAATACCCAGTCTAGACTAGCCTGCTCTCTCGTTGGTTCCTCTGCACGTTGAGGTGATATAGAGGTGTACACCATTATAGAGGTGTACAAAGGAATGAGAGGAATAGAATAGGTAGATGTACAGAGTCTCTTGCCCAGAGCAGGGGAATCGAGACCAGAGGACATAGGCTCAAGGTGAAGGGGAAAAGGTTTAAGAGAAATCTGAGGGGTAACATTTTCACACAAATTGTGGTGGATGTATGGAACGAGCTGTCAGAGGAGGTAGTTGAGGCTGGAACTATCACAATGTTTAAGAAACAGTTAGGCAGGTACATGGATAGGATTGGTTTGGAGGCAGGTGGGATTAGTGTAGCTGGGACATGTTGGCCAGTATGGGCAAGTTGGGCCGAAGGGCCTGTTTCCACGCTGTGTGACTCGATGGCTCTCTGTGACTTAGTATTGGTGTGTTGTCAATAAATAATTGAAGTAGGTTTCTTACAATCATTTGTCTCTATGTAGGTGCTGGTCAGAGAGGCATGAACAGTCTTAAGCCAACACTCGCTTATTCTAAGATGACCACGTGCATCCTAGAACACTGTGGGAAACAAGAGAAGAAATTGAGGGGCTCTGGCAGAATTGTTTGTGGCATCATTGGGCGAAGTGCTGGGTAGCTAATTCTGTGGGTACACAAAAGGCTGGAGAAACTCAGCGGGTGCAGCAGCATCTAAGGATCGAAGGAGATGGGCTACACTACGAAGGAGCCTATCTTCCCTCGCTCCTTAGATGCTGCTGCACCCGCTGAGTTTCTCCAGCCTTTTGTGCACCCTCGATTCTCCAGCATCTGCAGTTCCTTCTTTAACAGCTAATTCTGTGCCCTTGTTTCAGAAGGACTGCAGGAACACACCAGAGAACAAGAGGATGATGACCAACATCGGTGATGGGAATTGTGTAGGAAGGAACTGCAGATGCTGGTTTAAGTCGAAGATAGACACAAAATGCTGGAGTAACTCCGCGGGACAGGCTGCATCACTGGAGTGAAGGAATGGGTGACGTTCCGGATGTTTCAGACTGGACACGGGTCACCCATTCCTTTTCTCCAGAGATGCTGCCTGTCCCGCGGAGTTACTCCAGCTTTGGTGATGGGAAAGTTAATGGAAGGAATTCTGAGGGACAGGATCCATCAGGAGACAGTATTTGGAAAGGTAAGGACTGATTAAGCGGCGCAGCGGTAGGGTTGCTGCCTCACAGCGCCGGAGACCCGGGTTAGATCCTGGCTACGGGTGCTGTCTGCACAGAGTTTGTATGTTCTCCCTGTGACCTACTTGGGGTTTTCCTTGGAGCTCTGGTTTCCTCCCACACTCCAAAGTTTGTAGGTTAATTGGCGTGGTAAAATTATAAATCGTAAATTGTCCCCAGTTAGGGTGCGGGGATTGCTGGTCGGCACGGACTCGGTGGGCTGAAGGGCCAGTTTCCGCACTGTTTCGCCAAACTAAACAAAATGAAGGATGGCCGGCATGGCTTTGTGTGTGGGAACATGTGTCTCACAAATTTGTTTGAGGTTTTTGAGCAAGCATACTGACGTGGTCAGGGCAATAGATGTTGTCATCAAGGACTTCAGCAAGGTGTAGAAACAATGGAACGGCAGGTGCTGGTTTAAGGAGTCACGGGGAGAACGTACAAACTCCGTACAGACAGCGCCCGTAGTCAGGATCGAACCCGGGTTCCAGGCGCTGTGAGGCAGCAACTCTACCGCTGCGCCACCATGCCGCTCGTGTTTGTCAGACCTTTTACTTTGTAAGACCTTTCAGATGCACAGAGGGATCAAGTGTGAGGCGTTGCATCCAGTGGGCTTATATATGTAAAGGGGAAAAATACAATCTATGGCAAGAATCTTAGCAACGCCCTTTCACCCAAAGGGTGGTGGGTGTATGGAACAAGGTGCCGGAGGAGGTAGTTGAGGCAGGGACTAGCGCAACGTTTAAGGAACAATTAGGTACACGGATAGGACAGGTTTGGAGGGATATGGGCCAAACTCAGGCAGGGGGGGACTTGTTTAGAAGGGATATGTTAGTCGGTGTGGGCAAGTTGGGCCAGCACGGTGGCGCAGCGGTAGAGTTGCTGCCTCAGAGCGCCAGAGATACGGTTTCAATCCTGACTATGGGTGCTGTCTGTACGGAGTTTGCACGTTCTCCACGTGACCCGCGTGGGTTTTCTCTGAGATCTTCGGATTCCTCCCACACTCCAAAGACATACAGATTCTGCAGGTAAATTGGCTTGGTGTAAATGCAAAATTGTCCCCAGTGTGTGTAGGATAGTGTTCGTGTGCGGGGGATTGCTGGTCGGCGCAGACCCGGTGGGCCGAGGGTCCTGTTTCCGCGCTGTATCTCTAAACTAAACTAGGCCCAAACTAAACCATGAGATAAATAACCAGATAAGCTATTTTACGGATCTAGGTTGGGGGATTACTACCGGTGAGGTGATCGGCACTCATTTACATTCAGCGAGAGGAAGAATATCATTGGCGTCAGATCGCATTTGAAAGATGGTAACCAAGCAGACCCACGGCACATCTCAGCAGAGAAGACGGCTGCTCTTTAATATGCAGCTTGTCTGCAGCCCTTCACAAAAACATCTTCAGGGCAAATAGCAGAATATTTACAATGCATGAGTAATTCTTCTTAGATTGCAGAGTTATGAGAGAAGGGAAACAGATTGCAAGTCTATATTTGAAGGATGCCTGACCTTGTGAAACCATGGCCTCTGATCCTGCTGCGCAAATGTGCACCAAACCATGCAAATGGGACAGTCAACGGCAGATGTCAACAACTCACGCTGTGACTAGTTCACCTTCGTTTTAGGTAGATATACAAAAGGCTGGAGGAACTCAGCGGGTGAGGCAGCATCTCTGGAGAGAAGGGATTGGTAGCGTTTCGGGTCGAGATCCTTCTTCAGACTGAAGAGGTCTGAACAAGGGTCTGGTAAGGTTTGTGGTCGGTTCTGGGATTCATCTTCATATTTCAAAGCCATAGATGCTGCCTCACCCGCTGAGTTCCCCCGGCATTTCGTATCGACCTCCAGTTTAGCTTTAGTTTAGTTTTGAGATACAGCCCGGAAACAGGCCCTTCGGCCCACCGAGTCCGTGCCGACCAGCGATCCCATCACGCTAACACTACCCTACACACACGAGGGACAATATACATTGACGCCAAGCCAATTTGCCTACAAACCTGCACGTCTTTGGAGTGTGGGAGGAAACCGAAGATCTCGGAAGAAGGAAACCCACGCAGGTCACAGGGAGAACGTGCAAACTCCATACAGACAGCGCCCGTAGTCAGGATCGAACCCGGGTCTTTGGCGTTGTAAAGCAGCAACGTTACCGCTGCGCCACCATGCCGCCCTGACTAACGTTCTGTTTTATCAGAGTTGGGAGTAAGGGGCTACTCTTGTGAGAAGATGCAGGCTGCGTTACAGAAATGTTTCTCCTCATTGTAAGCTGCTGAATCTGTAGCTGAATCTCAATAGCATTAGGGACTTTAGATGTTCATAAGGTGAACATTTTGCATTTAATTTGATTTAAATTTAATAAGATTTATCATGCCCTTATACACTTCTATAAGACCACCCCTCATCCTCCTGCAGGGATATAACTTAGCCTGCCCAACCACTCCCTGGAGTTCAGGCCTTCGATTTGATGTCATTAGCAGCAAATTCTTTGAAGTTGTGATTGGTCCCATTAAATTATTTGTTTAGATCCCTGCCTGTGATATTGAATATTGCTCACAGCTATAGTCAATATCAGAGGCTGGTGAACCTGTCAAATTATTTTCCTCAAAAGACTGTGGAGGCCAAGTCAGTGGATATATTTAAGGCAGAGATAGATAGATTCTTGATTAGTACGGGTGTCGGAGGTTATGGGGAGAAGGGAGGAAAATTGAGTTAGGAGGGAGAGATAGATCAACCATGATTGAATGGTGGTGTAGACTTGATGGGCCGAATAGCCTAATTCTACTATCAATTATGATCTTATATTCAAAATTGGTTTAAACGGGAGGAAGGCAGGAGGCTGGGGTTGAGCGTGAAAGATATATCAGCCATGATTGAATGGCGGAGTATATTTATGGCCCAATTACAATAGACAATGAACAATTGTCAATAGGTGCAGGAGCAGGCCATTCGGCCGATTTGAGCCAGCACCGCCATTCACTGTGATCATGGTTGAAATTCACTGTGATCATGGCAAAAACATGAGGGTAGACTATTATCTGAATGGTGGCAGATTAGGAAAGGGGGAGATGCAACGAGACCTGGGTGTCATGGTACACCAGTCATTGAAAGTAGGCATGCAGGTGCAGCAGGCAGTGAAGAAAGCAAATGGTATGTTAGCATTCATAGCGAAAGGATTTGAGTATAGGAGCAGGGAGGTTCTACTGCAGTTGTACAGGGTTTTGGTGAGGCCACACCTGGAGTATTGCGTACAGTTTTGGTCTCCAAATCTGAGGAAAGACATCCTTGCCATAGAGGGGGTACAGAGAAGATTCACCAGACTGATTCCTGGGATGTCAGGACTTTCATATGAGGAAAGATTGGATAGACTCGGCTTGTACTCGCTGGAATTTAGAAGATTGAGGGGGGATCTTATAGAAACTTACAAAATTCTTAAGGGGTTGGACAAGCTAGATTCTGGAAGATTGTTCCCGATGTTGGGGGAGTCCAGAACAAGGGGTCACAGTCTAAGGATAAGGGGGAATTCCTTTAGGACCGAGATGAGGAAAACATTCTTTACACAGAGAGTGGTGAGTCTCTGGAATTCTCTGCCGCAGAAGGTAGTTGAGGCCAGTTCATTGGCTATATTTAAGAGGGCGTTAGATGTGGCACTTGTGGCTAAAGGGATCAGGGGGTATGGAGAGAAGGCAGGTACGGGATACTGAGTTGGATGATCAGCCATGATCACATTGAATGGCGGTGCAGGCTCGAAGGGCCGAATGGCCTACTCCTGCACCTATTTTCTATGTTTCTATGTTTCTATGATCATCCCCAATCAGTAATCAGTAATTCTGCCCATATCACTTATACCTTCAGTCGAACTTAATAAATCTGAAGAAGGGACCCGACCCGAAACGTCACCCACTGTGTTTCTCCAGAGATGCTGCCTGACCCACTGTTTAGTTGAGTTTAGTTTAGCAATACAGTGTGGAAACAGGCCCTTCGGCCCACCGAGACCGCGCTGACCAGCGATCACCCTGTACACTAGTTCTATTCTACACATGAGGGACAATTTACAGAAGCCAATTAACCTACAAACCGGCAAGTCTTTAGAGTGTGGGAGGAAACCAGAGCACCCGGAGAAAACCCACACAGGTCACAGGAGGCCTTACAGACTCCTGATAACTACTACTAATCTAAAACTATTTAAGAACAATAATTTCTTTACTGCAAGCAGTGAAGTCTGACATCAATATTGAGATCGTGATTATAATGAAGGAAGACCCAAGTTGTGACTGACACCAAGAAGGGTCTCGACCCGAAACGTCAGCCATTCCTTCTCTCCACAGATGCTGCCTGTCTGTCCCGCTGAGTTACTCCAGCATTTTGTGTCTACCACATTGGTGAAGATGGAGGAGGATATGGTTTAGAGGGATATGGGCCAAACGCAGGAGGGTGGGACTAATGTAGATGAGGTATTTTGATCAGCATGGGCATGTTGGGCTGAAGGGCCTGTTATGACTCTATGACCTATAATCCCACAGGGTGGCATGGTGGCGCAGTGGTAGAGTTGCTGCCTTACAGCTCCAGAGACCCAGGTTCGAATCTCGACCACATGTCTGAGTTTGTACGTTCTCCCGGTGACCACGTGGGTTTTCTCCGGGTGCCCGGGTTTCCTCCCACGCTCCAAAGACGTACAGGTTTATATGTTAATTGGCTTTGGTCAGTTGTAAAATTGCCACTAGTGTGTAGGATAGTGTTAGTGTACAGGGCGATCACTGGCCAGCACGGACTCGGTGGGCCGATGGGCCTGTTTCCACACTCTATCTCGGAAATCTTGATCATGGGGAACAAGGACATGGCAGACCAATTGAATAACTACTTTGGTTCTGTCTTCACTAAGGAAGACATAAATAATCTGCCGGAAATAGCAGTGGAACGGGGGTCAAATAAGATGGAGGAACTGAGTGAAATCCAGGTTAGCCGGGAGGTGGTGTTGGGTAAATTGAACGGATTGAAGGCCGATAAATCCCCAGGGCCAGATAGTCTGCATCCCAGAGTACTCAAGGAGGTAGCCACAGAAATAGTGGATGCATAGTGATAATTTTTCAAAATTCCTTAGATTCTGGAGTAGTTCCTGAGGATTGGAGGGTGGCTAATGTAATCCCACTTTTTAAAAAAGGAGGGAGAGAGAAAGCGGGGAATTACAGACCAGTTAGTCTAACATCGGTAGTGGGGAAACTGCTGGAGTCAGTTATTAAAGATGGGATAGCAGCGCATTTGGAAAGTGGTGAAATCATTGGACAAAGTCAGCATGGATTTACGAAAGGTAAATCATGTCTGACAAATCTGATAGAATTTTTCGAGGATGTAACTAGTAGAGTGGATAAGGGAGAACCAGTGGATGTGTTATATCTAGACTTTCAGAAGGCTTTCGACAAGGTCCCGCATAAGAGATTAGCATACAAACTTAAAGCACACGGTATTGGGGGTTCAGTATTGATGTGGATAGAGAACTGGCTAGCAGACAGGAGGCAAAGGGTAGGAGTAAACGGGTCCTTTTCAGAATGGCAGGCAGTGACTAGTGGGGTGCCGCAAGGCTCAGTGCTGGGACCCCAGCTATTTACAATATATATTAATGATTTGGACGAGGGAATTCAATGCAACATCTCCAAATTTGCAGATGATACCAAGCTGGGGGGTATAGTTAGGTGTGAGGAGGATGCTTGGAGGCTGCAGGGTGATTTGGATAGGCTGAGTGAATGGGCAGATGCATGGCAGATGCAGTACAATGTGGATAAATGTGAAGTTATCCACTTTGGTGGCAAAAACATGAGGGTAGACTATTATCTGAATGGTGGCAGATTAGGTAAGGGGGAGATGCAACGAGACCTGGGTGTCATGGTACACCAGTCATTGAAAGTAGGCATGCAGGTGCAGCAGGCAGTGAAGAAAGCAAATGGTATGTTAGCATTCATAGCGAAAGGATTTGAGTATAGGAGCAGGGAGGTTCTACTGCAGTTGTACAGGGTTTTGGTGAGGCCACACCTGGAGTACTGCGTACAGTTTTGGTCTCCAAATCTGAGGAAAGACATCCTTGCCATAGAGGGGGTACAGAGAAGATTCACCAGACTGATTCCTGGGATGTCAGGACTTTCATATGAGGAAAGATTGGATAGACTCGGTTTGTACTCGATGGAATTTAGAAGATTGAGGGGGGATCTTATAGAAACCTACAAAATTCTTAAGGGGTTGGACAAGCTAGATGCTGGAAGATTGTTCCCGATGTTGGGGGAGTCCAGAACAAGGGGTCACAGTCTAAGGATAAGGGGGAAGTCCTTTAGGACCGAAATGAGGAAAACATTCTTTACACAGAGAGTGGTGAGTCTCTGGAATTCTCTGCCACAGAAGGTAGTTGAGGCCAGTTCATTGGCTATATTTAAGAGGGCGTTAGATGTGGCACTTGTGGCTAAAGGGATCAGGGGGTATGGAGAGAAGGCAGGTACGGGATACTGAGTTGGATGATCAGCCATGATCACATTGAATGGCGGTGCAGGCTCGAAGGGCCGAATGGCCTACTCCTGCACCTATTTTCTATGTTTTCTATGTTTTCTAAATAACAGAGGACTTTGACTCGAGGCAATATAATGGAGGACAATTAACCTACAAGCCCGCACGTCTTCTGGAGGGAAACCGGAGCACCCGGAGGAAACCCACGTGGTCACTGGGAGAACGTGCAAACTCCACACAAGGACATAGGAATCTGAGTGGTACATTTTTCGCACAAAGGGTGGTGGGTGTACGGAACAAGCTGCCAGAGGAGGCGGTTGAGGCTGGGACTATCCCAAGGTTTAAGAACAGTTGGACAGGTTTGGAGGGATTAGGGACAAACGCGGGCAGGTGGGACTAGTGCAGCTGGGACTTGTGGGTCGGTGTGGGCTGAAGGGCCTGTTTCGATGCTGTATCACTCTATGACTCTGTGACTGTCTGACAGTGAGCGGGGTCAGGATCGAGCCTGGGTCCCTGGCGCTGTGAGGCAGCAACTCTACCAGCTGCAGCAGCGTGAAGACATAATGGGAATTAAATAATGGGAAACGAGCGCACACTCTGAAGCTCCCCGCGCCTGTCGAAAGAGAGGTGGCTGTTTATGGTGACCAGGGGTCAGCCTCCACTGACTAAATATCCCTCAGCAGCCCGGCGAACACACACCGCACTCCCAGCTTCACAATGGGAACTTTCTGTCAGCCCATAAATCCCTCAGCACTTCAAGGCAAACTCTCCCTCCCTGTCGATGGGCTCCTTCATGATCCACTTAGCCTTGAAAGGTCCTCCTGCTTTACGGCCCCGTCTCCTCCCAACGCCGGTCTTTCCTCCAGTTCATCGAGCCGGTCGCCCGCCCACTCCGGCGCCAGTCCCGAAGGAATTGGCCCAGTAAAGGAATGAGCGACCAGGGACACTGGCCTGGCACTCCCCTCTCCTCCCCTCTCCAAAAGGGGCAGAAGTGTGAAAACGCACACCTCCAGATTCAGGGTAGACACAAGAATGCTGGAGTAACTCAGCGGGACAGGCAGCATCCCTGGAGAGAAGGAATGGGTGACGTTTTGGGTCGAGACCCATCTAAGGGACTCTAAACCAGCGTCCGCAGTTCCTTCCTGCACAGGTCAGGCAGCATCTTCAGAGTGGAATGATAAAGTTAAAGAAATAATCAGGTTCAGTTCAGTTTAGTTTATTACCACATGTACCGAGACACAGTGAAAAGCTTTTTTTCCAGTCAGCAGAAAGACAATACATGATTACAATCGAGCCATTCACAAGTGAATAGATGCACGATAAGGGAATAACGTTCAGTGCAAGGAAAACCAGTAAAGTCCGATCAAAGATAGTCCGAGGGTCTCCAATGAGGTAGATAGTAGTTCAGGACTGCTCTCTGGTTGTGGTAGGATGATTCAGTTGCCTGATAACAGCCGGGAAGAAACTGTCCCTGAATCTGGAGGTGTGCGTTTTCACACTTCTGTACCTCTTGCCCGATGGGAGAGGGGAGAAGTGGGAGTGTTTTCACACAGAGAGTGGTGGGTCTCTGGAACTCTCTGCCACAGAGGGTAGTTGAGGCCAGTTCATTGGCTATATTTAAGAGGGAGTTAGATGTGGCCCTTGTGGCTAAGGGGATCAGAGGGTATGGAGAGAAGGCAGGTACGGGAAACTGAGTTGGATGATCAGCCATGATCATATTGAATGGCGGTGCAGGCTCGAAGGGCCGAATGGCCTACTCCTGCACCTAATTTCTATGTTTCTATGTTTTCTATGTTAATCTGAGGCAGATACTAGTTCAGGAATGCTCTCTAGTAGTTGTGCTCGGATGGAGCAAGGTTTCGGAGAAACTTATCTCAGAACTTTGGAACAAACGGGGGCTGGATCCCAAGCCTAAAGGTTGATGAAAGATGCCAGGGTTGGTCCCCACACGAAGATTTGTGGCAATCAGAACTCGAGATCCCACTGCACCTGATCCCATACGTTGGGGCTAAAACTATTGAAGGTTTGAATGTAGCTTGACAAGGGTACCGGGGTCAGTGCAGTGGTTGCAGCTGAGATGTTAATGATCCATGAGGTAATTGAGTAGTGAAAGACACACAAGAGGCTGAATGGCTCACTCCAGATCCTACATTCCTCTCTGTCTAATATTTCCTTTCAAACTTCCTCTGGTTTGCTAAATCTCTCCACACTCCCGCCCAGCTGCACCAGACACTTTTTTTTTTCAAATCCCAAATCCCCCCTTGTTAAGCTCTTTGCAATAGTCTGTAATTTTTCCATTGGTTGGACAAATAGACCAGAAATACAACATGCCAAACCTTCAGACTGCTGCAAGGCCGGCAGCATCATCAAGGACCAGTCGCACCCCGGCCACTCCCTCTTCTCCCCTCTCCCATTGGGCAAGAGGAACAGAAGTGTGAAAACGCACATTTCCAGGTTCACGGACAGTTTCTTCCCAGCTGTTATCAGGCAGCTGAACCATCCTACCACAACCAGAGAACAGTCCTGAACTACCATCTACCTCATTGGTGACCCTCGGACTATCCTTGATCGGACTTTGCTAGCTTTACCTTGCACTAAACGTTATTCCCTTATCATGTGCACTGTGAATGGCTCGATTGTAAACATGTACACTGTAGCTTTTCAGCTGACTGGTTAGCACGCAACAAAACTTTTCAATGTACCTCGATACATGTGACAATAAACTAAACTGAGGTGAACAATCGTACACTGGATATAACTTTCAATTTGGGGCCATGATATTGAAAGTTAATTAGTTTAAACTTTAGACTTCAGACTCTACGGATACAGTGCGGAAACAATCCATTTGGCGCCTCGAGTCCGCGCGGACTAGTGATTGCCCTGTACACTCGCACTATCCCACACACTGGGGACAATTAACCTACACACCTGTATGTGTTTGGAGTGTGGGAGGAAACCGGAGCACCCGGAGAAAACCCACGCAGCCACAGGGAGAACGTGCAAACTCCGTACAGACAGCACCCGTAGTCAGGATCGAACCCGGGTCCTATGATTTTCCCATCCGCTCCCCCCCACACTCGGGGCACTTTACAGAGTCCAATTAAGCCACAAACCCACGCGTCTCTGCAGTCTGGCAGGAAACCACAGCACACGGCCAACAGAACCAGTCTGACTGAGGGTCTGTGCAGGAAGGAACTGCGGACGCTGGTTTAAACCGAAGAGAGACACAAAATGCAGGAGAAACTCAGGCGGACTGAAAGATCACCCATTCCTTCTCTCCAGAGATGCTGCCTGGCCCACTGAGTCTCTCCAGCATTTAGTTTCTATATTCTAACAAAGGCTCTTACATTTGTACTGGTGACTCTGTTTCTCCACCCACAGATGCTGCCTGAGTCACTGGGCGTGCATATATTCCTGGGCGTGCATATCTCACAAGATCTTTCCTGGACCCAGCACACCGATGCAATTGTAAAGAAGGCACATCAGCGACTCTACCTCCTGAGAAGGTTACGGAGAATTGGCATGACGAAGAGGATTCTCCTAAACCTCTACAGATGCACAGTAGAGAGCATACTGATTGGCTGCATCGTGGCCTGATTCGGCAACTTGAGCGTCCGGGAGCAAAAAAGGCTACAAAAGGTTGTGACCACTGCCCAGTCCATCACCAGCTTTGACCTCCCCACCGTCGAAGGGATCTATTGTAGTCGCTGCCTCAAAAAGGCTGCCAACAACATCAAGGACCCACACCACGCTGGTCACACACTCATCTCACTACCGCCATCAGGAAGAAGGTACAGGAGCCTGAAGACTGTAATGTCCAGGTTCCGGAACAGCCATCAGGCTATTAAACACAACAAATAAGCTATGAGCTCTGAACTGCAAAAGACTATTATTATTTGTTATTTGCACTATATTTGTTATTTATTTAACTTTTTCTTCCCCCCCCCCGTTATATACAACGTTTACATATTCACATATTCTGTTGTTTTGCAGCAAGTAAGAATTTCATTGTCCCGTCCGGGACATATGACAATAAAACACTCTTGACTTGACTCTTGACTATTCCCTTTACCTATATTAGATGTCCAGCAGCTCTTTGATTTTCAAGTAAGAGTGTAGTTCCGATCTTCCAACCTACCTCATCGCACTTTTTTAAATCTGCAGTTTCTCGGGAACTGTAACGCCATAACTCTGTAACACTAGACTCTGTTCCCTGGTTATTTTTTCCTTTCTACCTGTTGTACACATGCATGGCTTTATTGTACGCAATGACGTGTCTAGTTAGCAGTTATACAAGGTTTTCACTGTATATTAGAGTATGTACAGCAGTCAAAATAACCCTGGCTGATTTGTTATTTCATAAACCTAGATTCACCACCTTCTTAGTTTAGTTTAGTGTATAGATACAGCGCGGAAACAGGCCCTTCGGTCAACCGAGTCCGCACCGCCCAACGATCCCCCAACACTAACACTGTCTCACACACACTGGGGACAATTTACACATACAACAAGCCAATCAACCTACAAACCTGTTTATCTTTGGAGTGTGGGAGGAAATCAAAGATCTCGGAGAAAACCCACGCAGGTCACGGGGAGAACGTGCAAACTCCGCACAGACAGCACCCAGGAACGAGGGAGATTACAAAAAGTGATGAACACTGCCCGGTCCATCACGGGTACTGATCTCCACACCACTGAAGGGATCTACAGGAGTGGCTGCCTCAAAAAGGCAGCCAGCGTCATCAGAGACCCACACTACCCTGGCCACGCTCTCATTTCACCCCTACCTCAGGGAAGAAGGTACAGGAGCCTGAAAACCAGGTCCAGGAACAACTTCTTGCCATCAGGCTGTGAAACACTGCAAATGCTAAATGATGAGCTACGGGCTGTGTTGGTTCCACTAAGGACTTTTGCAATTATATTGGGTTTTTTAATGTTTAATTTATTTTGTTTATGATATTATCTCTGAATCCTGTGTTTACAGATATGCTGTGCTGCTGTAAGTACGGATTTAATCGATCAGTTTTTGTTACATATGTCAATTTAACATTCTTGAAGTATGTTTCAACGTGGCCCTGCTTCTAAACTTGGGTGAACACAGGGCTAGTTGCCGTTAATCTGTTAGACCTGTTAGACCTGTTAGTTTGATGTCAGTGGTGGGCAAATTAATGGAAAGGATACTTAGAGATAATATATAAAAGCATCTGGATAAACAGGGTCTGATCAAGAACAGTCAACATGGATTTGTGCCTGGAAGATCATGTTTGACAAACCTTCTTGAATTTTTTGAAGAGGTTACTAGGGAAATTGATGAGGGTAAAGCAGTGGATGTTGTCTATATGGATTTCAGTAAGGCCTTTGACAAGGTTCCCCATGGAAGGTTGGTTAAGAAGGTTCAATCTTTGGGTGTTAATGGCGGAGTAGCAAGATGGATTCAACAGTGGCTGAATGGGAGATGCCAGAGAGTAATGGTGGATGGCTGTTTGTCAGGTTGGAAGCCGGTGACCAGTGGGATGCCTCACGGATCTGTGTTGGGTCCACTGTTGTTTGTCATGTACATCAATGATCTAGATGATGGGGTGGAACATTGGATAAGTAAGTATGCAGATGATACTAAGATAGGGGGTGCTGTGGATAATGAAGTCGATTTCAAAGTCTACAGAGAGATTTGGGCCATTTGGAAGAGTGGGCTGAAAGATGGCAGATGGAGTTTAATGCTGATAAGTGTGAGGTGCTACATCTAGGCAGGACAAATCAAAATAGGACGTACATGGTAAGTGGTAGGGAATTGAGGAATGCTGTGGAACAGAGGGATCTAGGAATAACTGTGCATAGTTCCCTGAAGGTGGAATCGCATGTAGATAGGGTGGTAAAGAAAGCTTTTGGTGTGCTGGCCTTTATAAATCAGAGCATTGAATATAGGAGTAGGGAAGTAATGTTAAAATTGTACAAGGCATTGGTAAGACCAATTCTGGAGTATGGTGTACAATTTTGGTCGCCTAATTATAGGAAGGATGTCAACAAAATAGAGAGAGTACAGAGGAGATTTACTAGAATGTTGCCTGGGTTCCAGCAACTAAGTTACAGAGAAAGGTTGAACAAGTTAGGTCTTTATTCTTTGGAGCGCAGAAGGTTAAGGGGGGACTTGATTGAGGTCTTTAAAATGATGAAAGAGATAGACAGAGTTGACGTGGATAAGCTTTTCCCATTGAGGGTAGGGAAGATTCAAAGAGGGCATGACATGAGAATTAAGGGACAGAAGTTTAGGGGTAACATGAGGGGGAACTTCTTTACTCAGAGAGTGGTGGCTGTGTGGAATGAGCTTCCTGCAGAAGTGGTGGAGGCAGGATCGATTTTAACATTTAAAAGTAAAGTGGATAGGTATATGGACGGGAAGGGAATGGAGGGGTATGGTCTGAGTGCAGGTCGATGGGACTAGGGGAAAATAAATGGTCGGCACGGACTGGAAGGGCCGAGAAGGCCTGTTTCCGTGCTGTAATTGTTATATGGTTATTGTTATATGGTTAATCCTCCTCAAGAGTGGTCTGAAGAAGGGCCCTGACCTGAATCGTCACGTGTCCATTCTCTCCACTGAGGTGGCACGGAGGCGCAGCGGTAGAGCAACTGCCTCACGGCGCCAGAGATCAGGGTTCGATCCTGACTACGGGTGCTGTCTGTACAGAGTTTGTATGTTCCCACCGTGACCTGCGTGGGATTTCTCCGAGACCTTCAGTTCCATCCCACATTCCAAAGGCGTACAGGTTTGTAAGTTAACTGGCTCGGTATAAAAGTAAATTGTCCCTAGCGTGTGTAGGATAGTGCTAGTGTGCGGGTATCGCTGGTCGGCGCGGGCTCGGTGGGCCGAAGGGCCTGCTTCCATGCTGTATCTATAAACTAAAGTAAACTAAGATGCTGCCAGAGCCCGCTGATTTACTCCAGCACTTTGTGTTTTGTTCAAGTTTCTAGCACCTACAGTTCCCTCTCGAAAATCACCCTCGATCCTTCGTCAATCAATCTGCCTAAACCCTTGCAGTCCGAAGACATCACCCATACCTTCTCTCCAGAGGAGCCATCTGACCCGCTGAGTTACTCCAGCAGTCGGTGTCCATCTTCGGTTTGAACCAGCATCTGCAGTTCCTTCCTGCACACAAGGCCCTGCTGAAGTCTGGTGAACCTTAGCTGCACTTCCTCAATGGAAAGTATGAACATTTAGAGGCTGTGAATGAAAGGTTAAATCCCAATATCACACCCCATAAAAGGAGCAATTTTCCTAAACGCCCCCATTAGATTCATACAGCGCCTGGTAGCAGATCTGTTCTTTGTTAGGAGACAGCAGAGAAACTGGGATCGCGGCAAATATATGGCAAACTGCTCATTTGACTGTGGGAAGGATATTAAAACTAAATAGTTAATTTTAGTTGCTTGGAAGGCAGCCAAAGCAACCAGTCATACAGTATTACCTTGACCTGGCGATTATTGGATGGTCTGTGTGGACGGAACCGTTGCCCTAATTACTGCCAAGGTGGCTGACATTGGCTGGTTGTCAGCCGGCATCTCGTTTGAGTCTCACTGGGAACATCGGAGCGGGAATAAAGAAACCGTTGGCTCCCACAAAGAATCACGGCCAGTGTCGGGGAATCTGGGACCTGAGGACATGGGCTTAAGGTGAAAAGGGGAATCTGAGGGGTAGCTTTTTAACACAGAGGGTGGTGGGTGTATGGACCGAGCTGCCAGAGGAAGTAGTTGAGGCTGGGATTATCCCAGCGTTTGGGCAGTCACGGTGGCGCAGCGGTGGAGCTGCAGTCCTACACAGCTTGCAGCACCGGAGACCCGGGTTCGATCCCGACTACGGGTGCTGTCTGTACGGAGTTTGTACGTTCTCCCCGTGACCTGCGTGGGTTTTCTCCGAGATCTTTGGTTTCCTCCCACATTCCATAGACATGCAAGAATGTAGGCTAGTTGGCTTGGTATAAATATAAATTGTCGCTGGTCATTAGGATAGTGTGATTAGGATAGTGTTAATGTGCGGGGATCGCTGGTCAGCGTGGACACGGTCAGCCGAAGGGCCTGTTTCCGCGCTGTATGTCTAAACTAAACATTTAAGAAACCGTTAGACAGGCACATGGATAGGACAGGTTTGACAATAGACAATAGACAATAGGAGCAGGAGTAGGCCATTCGGCCCTTCGAGCCAGAACCGCCATTCAATGTGATCATGGCCTGATCATCCACAATCATTACCCCGTTCCTGCCTTCTCCCCATATCCCCTGACTCCGCTATCTTCAAGAACCCTGACTCCAGAGTATCCAGAGAACCAGCCTCCACCGCCCTCTGAGGCAGAGAATTCCACAGACTCACAACTCTCTGTGTGAAAAAGTGTTTCCTCATCTCCGTTCGAAATGGCTTACCCCTTATTCATAAACTGTGGCCCCTGGTTCTGGACTCCCCCAACATCAGGAACATGTTTCCCGCCTCTAGCGTGTCCAAACCCTCAACAATCTTATATTAGGAGGGATATGGACCAAATGGTGGTAGGTGGGACTAGTGTAGCTGGGACATGCTGGCCAGCATGGGAAGTTGGGCTGAAGGGCCTGTTTCCACGCTGCATCACGCTATGACTCTCCAAAATCATTGCCATGGAGACTGTTTTCTTCCAGGGTCCTTGACAGCCATGTAATAGGATTACAGTTTAACTTCAATGACTAAAATATTTGTGTTTGAGTTTAGTTTAGTTTAGCTTATTGTCACGTGTACAGTGAAAAGCTTTATGCCGTGTGCCAACTGTTCAGGTTGTTTACTTGTAGCGTGGAAGCGATCGCTTCCAAGATGGCGTCCAGCGCAGGTGACTACTAGCGTGCTAGCCGCAGAAACAGATCTACAATCACATATTACAATCGCCCCACACATTTAAATATTCCCTTGTCATGCATCTGTACACAAAAATGCTGGAGAAACTCAGCGGGTGAGGCAGCATCTATGGAGCGAAGGAATAGGTGATGTTTCGGGTCGAGACCCTTCTGGCGTGGACCCTTTCCACAGCCACCCATGCATCTGCAGACTGTCAATGGCTCCATTGTAATCGTGTATTGTCTTTCCGCTGGCTGGTTAGCACGCAGCAAAAAGCTTTTTGCTATACCTCGGTACATGTGATAATAAACTAAACTGAACTGCATTGAACTAACCAGTCAGCAGAAATTGGCCTGAGGTTGATCGTTACTTTCTGCATATCTTCCATTCATTAGTCCTAAGCATCATCTACATCTCCTGTTCCCGTTTCCTCTGACTCTCAGTCTGATGAAGGGTCCCAAACCAGGAACGTTGCCTATTCTCCAGAGATGCTGCCCGTGTCGCTGAGTTACTCCAGCCTTTTGTTTCTATCAGTGGAAACACAATACATGATCACAATGGAGCCGTCCACAGCGCACAGATACAGGATTAAAGGAATAATGTTTCCTGCAAGATAAAGCCCAGCAAGGTGCAACCGCAAGAGATGCTACACTTGTCCCTTCACCTCCCCCATCCACTCCTTTCAGGGACCCAAGCAGTCCTTCCAAGTCTGACAGAGGTTCACCTGCACCTCCTCCAACCTCATCTACTGCATCCGTTGCTCCATATGCCAGCTGATCTATATCGGGGAGACCAAGCGGAGGCTGGGCGATCGTTTCGCCGAACACCTCCGCTCGGTCCGCAACAACCTCCCGGTGGCTCAGCACTTCAACTCCCCCTCCCATTCCGTATCCGACCTCTCGGTCCTGGGCCTCCTCCATGGCCAGAGTGAGCAACACTGCAAGTTGGAGGAACAGCACCTCATATTCCGCTTGGGGAGTCTGCATCCTCTGGGCTTAAACATTGAATTTTCTCAATTCTGTTAACCCTGGCTGCCTCCTCCCCTTCCCACCTCTCCCTCAGCCCTTGGGCCCTGGCATTCCTTCTCTCTCTATCTCTCCCCCACCCAAGTCGCACTAGCTTCTCATTTTCACACTACAAACAGCTTACAATGGCCTGTTTCCTTTATCATCGATACTTTTTTGCATATCTTTCATTCATTGTTCTTTATCTCTCCACATCACCGTCTATATCTCTCGTTTCCCTGATCCCTGACCAGTCTGAAGAAGGGTCTCGACCCGAAACGTCGCCTATCTCCTTCGCTCCTTAGATGCTGCTGCACCCGTTGAGTTTCTCCAGCCTTTTGTGTCCCCAAGGTCCGATCAAAGATAGTCCAAGGGTCTCCAATGATGTAGATAGTAGCACAGGACTGTTCCCTAGTTGGTTCAGCTGCCTGATATATTGAACTGATACTGTGGCCGTTAGGCTGTAATATAGGAGGATTTGCAAGTTATGCAGGTGATTTATTAAAACGTGGAACTAACTCCAAGTCACCAACTAAATGAAGTGTGCTGCCTCACAGCTCCTGTGCCCAGTATTCAATATTATCCTCCATATCTGATGAAGGGTGTGCTGGCATTGGAGAGGGTCCAGTGGAGGTTGATGGTACTGATCACGGAGATGATTGGGTTAATAATGAACGGTTTACGGGCACAGGTACTCTACATGCTGGAGTTGTAAAGGATGAGAGGGGACCTCATTGAAACTTACCGAATAGTGAAAGGCCTGGGTAGAATTCATGCGGAGCGTTGATAAGATCATAAGTTATAGGAGCAGAGTTAGGCCATTCGGCCTATTGTCAATCATGGCTAATCTATCTCTCCCTCCTAATCCAATTGTCCTGCCTTCTCCCCATAACCCTTGATGCCCGTACTAATCAAGAAAGAATGTCTCCACTAGTGTGAGGGTCTTTGACCAGAGGCCACGGCCTCAGAATAAAAGGACGTACCTTTAGAAAGGAGATGAGGAGGAATTTATCTAGTCAGAGGGTGGTGAATCTGTGGGATTCTTTGCCACAGATGACTGTGGAGGCAATGTCATTGGATATTTTTATGGCAGAGATAGATAGATTCTGGTTTAGTACGGGTGTCCCGGGTTATGGGGAGAAGGCAGGAGAATGGGGTTTGGAGGAAGAGATAAATCAGCCATGATTGAATGGCGGAGTAGACTCGATGGGCCGATTGGCCTAATTCTGCTCCCATGACATGAACTTAAGAACGCTACCTCTGGTGCTCTCAGTGTGGAGTTTGCACGTTCTTCAACAGAGATATGCCATTTTCCTGAGATTCTTTGGTTTCTTCCGAAACCTCAAAGAGCTCCGATGTTGGTAGGTGGTGGAATCTTGAGGATGATACACATTTGGAGGGATGGGGTCTAGGAAAGAGCGTTCACGTTGCATCCCTGTATCCACCAATCTTTCCATCACCGCGCACAAGAAGCACAAGAAGCGACAAGACAGACACCATTGTGTGCGGACGCCGAGATGTGTGATCAGCTCTGGCTGAACAACTTCTAAACTTGTGTGTGCACTCAATCAGAAGAGGATTTGGAGGGATATGGACCAAATGGAGGTTGGTGGGACTAGTGTAGCTAGCGTAGCTAGTTTAGCTGTTTCATATAACATATTTGATATTTTGGAAGCATAATTATTTAAATTTGTGCTTTTGAAAACAGCTTTGCAAACCAGAATGACGAGGCGTGAACTTCAGATTCCTAGGAGTCAACATCATCACCGAGCTCTCCTGGACCACCCGTATTGAAGCAATGACCAAGAAAGCCTCGACTTCCTTAGAGGGCTTAGGGCGTTTGGCTCGTCTCCAACAACTCTCACCAACTTCCAGTGGTGCACCGTAGAAAGCATTTTATCACAATGCGTCACTGCTTGGTTTGGGAACAGCTCCGTCCAAGACCGCGAGAAATTGCAGTGAATTGTGGACGCAGCCCAGACCGTCACACAAACCAACCTCCCTTCCATTGACTCCATTTACACCTCACGCTGCCTCGGCAAGGCCAGCAGCATCATCAAGGACCAGTCGCACCCTGGCCACTCCCTCTTCTCCCCTCTCCTGCTGGGCAAAAGGTACAGAAGTGTGAAAACGCACACCTCCAGATTCAGGGACAGTTTCATCACAGCTGTTATCAGGCAACTGAATCACCCTACCACAACCAGAGAGCAGTGTTGAACTACTATCTACCTCATTGGTGACCCTCAGACTATCCTTGATCGGACTTTACTGGCTTTATCTTGCACTAAATGTTATTCCCTTATCATGTAACCATATAAATCATATAACAATTACAGCAATGGAAACAGGCCCTCTCGGCCCTTCCAGTCCGTGCCGACCATTCATTTTCCCCTAGTCCCATCTACCTGCACTCAGACCATACCCCTCCATTCCCTTCCCGTCCATATACCTATCCACTTTATTTTTAAATGTTAAAATCGATCCTGCCTCCACCACTTCTGCTGGAAGCTCATTCCACATAGCCATCACTCTCTGAGTAAAGAAGTTCCCCCTCAAGTTGCCCCTAAACTTCTGTCCCTTATCATGGATCTATACAGTGTAAATGGATCGATTGTAATCATAGTAGCAATGTTACAAAATTTTGAGATTTAAAAAATCGTCTGCAATTTATCCCATCAGATAAAGAATAAAAATAAGTTTAATTTGACACCTAATTCACTTTCATATCTTCAGTATTAAGAAAGTTATGGCCATTTACATACTCAGACATTAGCATCTTGTTCCCCATTGCCTTTCAATTGACAACTCAAAAGCTGTGATCTGGAACAGTTAAAAGCCCATAACTTTCTTAAAAATTAAGAGAACTCAATGAAATTTTCAGTTATTATAGATTGAAGCATTCTGAAACAAATATGAAACAATCTTACTTGGATGACCTGAAATTAAAGCATATAATTAGTTAGTTATCTAATTGTAGCTAATTACAAAATTCAATGAGTAGATCTCAACATCTATCCATTTCTTAAGAAAAGATAAACTTTTTTAAAATTGCCTAAGTGTCCAAATAACATTCACACAATAATCCACAATATAACATAATTTTTAAATCTCATTTTCATGAATTTCTGGGCCAAATGGAAGGAATTTAGTGTTTGATTCCTGTAAATTAATGGCCATTTAAATCAACTAGCGAGTGGGTTTTAGTGGAATGCGGTGGATTGGAACGTTGCGGTTTGCGGTGAAGTTGGGAGGAAAAATACTGTTTGTTCATACATTTTTTTGGGACCCCATTTTACAACATGAAAATGTTATTAAAGCCTCCCGAAAAACCAACTTTTAATATAAAAATAAACTATTTACCTTTTTTTCTCCCCTACGCAAAATCCTTCCGGTTGTCGGCGCTCACGGCTTTTGAAGGTGATTTTTAAATCACTCTAGTTAATAAATAATTTAGAGTAATTTAAAAATACCTTCATTCATGAAATGTCGGAACGATTTTTCTTCCGCAATGAAATCGCCCGACATTGATCGATTTTCCCTGCCTGTGCACTTTAAGCCCGCCCCCCTCTGAAAGGCGCCAAAGTCGCGCACACGGGGAGCGGCAGAACTGCAGCGCTGCTCAAGGTAAGTTTTGTAACATACCTAATCATAGGTGGACACAAAATGCTGGAGTAACTCAGCGGGACAGGCAGCATCTCCGGAGAGAAGATGCCCAATGAGGTAGATAGTAGTTCAGCACTGCTCTCTGGTAACGTTTTGGATCGAGACCCTTCTACAGACTGATGGCGGTTGTCTTTCCGCTGACTGGGTAGCAGGCAACAATAAAGCTGTACCTCGATACACTTGACAATAAAAAACTAAGCTAATATACAATAAAGTGGTAGAATTTAGAATGGGTTATAAGAAT
>CAUPSL010000848.1:133319-205819 GCA_963514005.1 Raja brachyura | reverse complement strand
AAATAAATTCCTAAACAGTAAACTTTAAAATAAATAGATTAAATGGATATTACTTTAGTTACCAATGCATTATGATTAACGAGGATAGCGCCATAACAATGCTTCTCTTTAAGTGCATATGTTTTATAATAAGGCCTTTATAAATAGCATGAAGTTCTACACTATTTTTTTTAACGTTTTTGGTTTTGAGAGTTACAACCCCCGAAACATAGAAACATAGAAACATAGAAATTAGGTGCAGGAGTAGGCCATGCGGCCCTTCGAGCCTGCACCGCCATTCAATGTGATCATGGCTGATCATCCAACTCAGTATCCCGTACCTGCCTTCTCTCCATACCCTCTGATCCCCTTAACCACAAGGGCCACATCTAACTCCCTCTTAAATATAGCCAATGAACTGGCCTCAACTACCCTCTGTGGCCGAGAGTTCCAGAGACCCACCACTCTCTGTGTGAAAAAGGTCCTTCTCATCTCGGTCTTAAAGGATTTCCCCCTTATCCTTAAGCTGTGACCCCTTGTCCTGGACCTCCCCAACATCGGGAACAATCTTCCTGCATCTAGCTTGTCCAACCCCTTAAGAATTTTGTAAGTTTCTATAAGATCGCCTCTCAATCTCCTAAATTCTAGAGAGTATAAACCGAATCTATGCAGTCTTTGTTCACAAGACAGTCCTGCCATCCCATCTGGTGAACCTTCTCTGCACCCCCTCTATGGCAAGAATGTCTTTCCTCAGATTTGGAGACCAAAACTGTACGCAATACTTCAGGTGTGGTCTCACCAAGACCCTGTACAACTGAAGTAGAACCTCCCTGCTCCTATACTCGAATCCTTTTGCTATGAAAGCTAACATACCATTTGCTTTCTTCACTGCCTGCTGCACCTGCATGCCTACTTTCAATGACTGGTGTACCATTATACCCAGGTCGCGCTGCATCTCCCCTTTTCCTAATCGGCCACCATTTAGATAATAGACTGCTTTCCTATTTTTGCCACCAAAGTGGATAACCTCACATTTATCCACATTATACTGCATCTGCCAAACATTTGCCCACTCCCCCAGCCTATCCAAGTCACCTTACACTCTCCTAGCATCATCCTCACAGCTAACACTGCCCCCCAGCTTAGTGTCATCCGCAAGCTTGGAGATATTGCCTTCAATTCCCTCATCCAGATCATTAATATATATTGTAAATAGCTGGGGTCCCAGCACTGAGCCTTACGGTACCCCACTAGTCACTGCCTGCCATTTTGAAAAGGACCCGTTTATTCCTACTCTTTGCTTCCTGTTTGCTAGCCAGTTCTCTATCCACATCAATACTGAACCCCCAATGCCGTATGCTTTAAGTTTGTATACTAATCTCTTATGTGGGACCTTGTCGAAAGCCTTCTGGAAGTCCAGATACACCACATCCACTGGTTCTCCCTTATACACGCTACTAGTTACATCCTCGAAAAATTCCACAAGACATGATTTACCTTTCATAAATCCATGCTGACTTTGTCCAATGATTTCACCACTTTCCAAATGTGCTGCTATCCCATCTTTAATAACTGACTCTAGCAGTTTCCCCACTACCGATGTTAGACTAACTGGTCTGTAATTCCCCGTTTTCTCTCTCCCTCCCTTCTTAAAAAGAGGGGTTACATTAGCTACCCTCTAATCCTCAGGAACTACTCCAGAATCTAAAGAGTATTGAAAGATTGTCACTAATGCATCCACTATTTCCGGAGCTACTTCCTTAAGTACTCTGGGATGCAGCCTATCTGGCCCTGGGGATTTATCGGCCTTTAATCCTTTCAATTTACCCAACACCACTTCCCGGCTAACCTGGATTTCACTCAGTTTCTCCATCTCATTTGACCCCTGGTCCCCTGCTATTTCCAGCAGATTATTTATGTCTTCCTTAGTGAAGACGGAACCAAAGTAGTTATTCAATTGGTCCGCCATATCCTTGTTCTCCATGATCAACTCACCTGTTTCTGACTGCAAGGGACCTACTATTTCTCTTCACATATCTATAAAAACTTTTGCAGTCAGTTTTTATGTTCCCTACCAGTTTTCTTTCATAATCTATTTTTCCTTTCCTTATTTAGCCCTTTGTCCTCCTCTGCTGGTCTCTGAATTTCTCCCAGTCCTCTGGTATGCTGCTTTTTCTGGCTACTTTGTATGCATCATCCTTTGCTTTGATACTATCCCTGATTTCCCTTGTTATCCACGGATATACTACCTTCCCTGATTTATTATTTTGCCAAACTGGGATGAACAGGCCCTTAAACCCACCGAATCCACTCCGATCTAGTGATCACCCATACACTAGCACTATCCTACACACTAGAGGCAACTTTTACCAAAGCCAATTAACCTACAAACCTGTACTTCTTTGGAGCGTGGGAGGAAACCAAAGATCTCAGATGACACCCATGCAGGTCACGGGGAGAACGTGCAAACTCCGTACAGACAGCACCTGTGGGCAGGATGGAACCCGGATCTCTGGCGCTGTGAGGCAGCAACGCTACCGCTTCGGCCCAACAATATTTAATAATCTGAAGATACATTTTCTGTAGATAGTTTAACAAGGTTATGATGGTTGTTGGCAAAGTGCTGATGCAGCAACCACTGGCTGTACAAGGTAACACAATGTGAGCTGCATAGGAAGGAACTGCAGATGCTGGTTTACATCGGAGATTGTCACAAAATGCTGGAGTAACTCAACGGGACAGGCAGCATCTCTGGAGAGAAGGAATGGGTGATGTTTCAGCTCGAGACCCTTCTTCAGACTGAAATCTGAAGAAGAATCTCAGTCATGAAGAAGGGTCTTGTCCCGAAACGTCACCCAGTCCTTCTCTCCAGAGATGCTGCCTGTCCCGCTGAGTTGCTCCAGTATTTTGTATCTATCTACAACACAATGTGCGCTGTTGATTGATGCTAATGTCTTCGTCCCACTAAGTGCACACACACAAATAATTAACCATAGACCAGAGAAATATGGAGAAAAGGGCAAGTTTCCTCGTTGGGTAGTTTGCTTGGGGGCCTCACCTGTCACGCTATATTTAGTCTGGAAGCGTTGCTAGGTTCTAACTCATTTCCTGGAATGCGAAACCTGCAAACGGCCTAGAGAAATCGAAAATAGCAAGGGCGGCACGGTGGCGCAGCGGTAGAGTTGCTGCCTCACAGCGCCAGAGACCCGCGCTCGATCCTGACCACGGGTGCTGTCTGTACGGAGTTTGTACGTTCTCCCCGTGACCTGCTCCGGTTTCCTCCCACACTCCAAAGACGTACAGGTTTGTAGGCTAATTGGCTTTGGTAAAATTGTAAATTGTCTTTAGTATGTGCAAGATAGTGTTAGCGTGCGGGGATCGCTGGTCGGAGCGAACTCGGTGGGCCAAAGGGCTTGTTCCGTGCTATATCTTTAAACTAACCTAAATATGGAAACAGCTATTTAGCCCATCGAATCCGTGCGCATCATCAAACAGGCATTTACACAGTTAGACAGGTACGTGGAACAATATGGACCTAACGCAGGCAGGTGGAACTAGTGTAGCTGGAACATGTTGGCCGGTGTTGGGCCGGAGTGGCCTGTTTCCACATTGTATCACTCTATGAGTCATAGCTCTAAGGACATGGCTAATCTAACAGTGCTTCATCGCTGCTTTCCAATCTACCTGTGGTAGTCTTTGATCTACAATGTGATCAAAAGTCAAGTCACCTCTGTAATAGTCATACAGCATGGAAACAGGCCCTTCGGCCCAACCTGCCCAGGCCGACCAACATGCCCCACCTACACCAGTCCCACCTGCCTGCGCTTGGCCCATATCTCTCCAAACCTGTCAATCCATGAACTTATCCATTAGATGTTGTGATAGTACCTGCCTCAACTACCTCCTCCAGCAGCTCGTTCCATACGCCCACCACCCTAGGTGTAAAAAGGTATTGCCCCTCAGGTTTCTATTAAATCTTCCCCCCCCCCCCCACACTCACCCAATTTGGTTCTCGATTCCCCAACTCTGGGCAAAATTGATGGACTCAACTAGGTGGAAGGAATGGTGGGAGTGAAGAAATGGGTGCAAGTCCAGGTGGGGCACAAGGAAGAGAGAGGGAAGAAATTAATTAAAACTCGAGGATATTGCAATATTTGTAGACATGTTAACAGAATATTAATAGCACCAAATTATTTTCACGCTGACACATAGATTCTAGCTAGAATCTCGCATCAATTTGTAGGTGAATATTTATTTAACGTACAATGAAATTAATTTATAGGAAGGAGCTGCAGATGCTGGTTTAAACCGAAGATAGACACAAAATGCTGGAGTAACTCAGCAGGTCAGGCAGCATTTCTGGAGAGAAGGAATGGGTGACATTTCGTGTCAGGACCCTTCTTTAGTAAATTAAATTCATTGGCGCAGCGGTAGAGTTGCTGCCTTACAGCGCTTGCCCCGCCGGAGACACGGGTTCGATCCCGACTACAGGTGCTGCCTGTACGGAGTTTGTACGTTCTCCCCGTGACCTGCGTGGGTTTTATTTGAGATCTCCGGTTTCCTCCCACACTCCAAAGACGTGCAGGTTTGTAGGTTAATTGGCTTTGGTATGAGTTTAAAATTGTCCCTAGCGTGTGTAAGGTAGTGTTAGCGTGCGGGGATCGCTGGTTGGCGCGAACTCGGTGGGCCGAAGGGACTGTTCCGCGCTGTATCTTTAAACTAACCTAAATATGGAAACAGGCTATTCAGCCCATCGAATCCGTGCGCATCATCAAACACGCATTTACACTAACCCTAAGATATTTTATTCTGTCCACGTTGTCAAAAGAGGAGCTTGCCAGCTGCATGGAGGACAGAGATGTGTGGGCCGTCGCTCACCGTGCCCGTCGGAAGCCAGCACCACTGCGTCGCAAAAGGTTTCAACGATTTAATAATAATAATAATAATAACAATAACATTGTCATAAACCTCGCAGATTCTAACACTTTATTAGTTTGGTTTATTATTGTCACGTGTACTGAGGTCCAGGGAAAAGCTCTTTGTGACGTGCTATTCATCAGCGGAAAGACCGTGCGTGATTACAATCAAGGAGTCCACAGTCTACGGATACAGGTTATAGGGAATAACGTTTAGTGCAAGATGGAATCCAGTGGAGCCCGATGCAGGCCATTCCTTTGATCACGACTGCTGGCTGCTGATGCACACAAAGCTGGTGTTAGTCTGGTTAGCCCCTCAGCAACCTGCTGCTCACAGTTTAACAATAGAATCATACAACGCAGGGCGATACGGTGGCGCAACGGTAGAGCGACTGCTTCACAGCGCCGGAGACCCGGGTTCGATCCCGACCACGGGTGCTGTCTGTACAGAGTTTGTACGTTCTCCCCGTGACCTGCGCGGGCGGGTTTTCTCCGAGATTTCTGGCTTCCTCCCACACTCCAAAGTTGTACAGGTTTGTAGGCTAATTGGCTTGGTATAAATGTAAAAAATTGTTCCTAGTCTGTCTAGGGTAGTTTTAATGTTCGGGGATCGCCGGCTGGCGTGATGTCGGTGGGCTGAATGGCCTGTTTCCACAAAGTATCTCTCAACTGAACTAAATACGGATACAGACCCTTTGGCCCAGTCATCCATGTCGGCCAAGATGCCTCACCTTAGCAAGTCACATTTACCTGTGTTTGGCCCATATCCTTCTAAACCTTTCATATCCATGTACCTGTCCAAGTGCCTTTTAAATGTTGTTACAGTGCCTGCCTCAACTACCTCCTCTGGCAGCTCGTTCTAGACACCCGCCACCCTCTGAGTGAATATGTGTGGCCCCACAGGTTCCTATTAAATTTCCCCCCTCTCATCTGAAACCTCAGACGATTTTTAGTGGCTGTTCATTATCAAACATGAAAAGAGAGGTTGGAAAACCAAACACAAAATGCCGGAGTCATTCAACGGGTCAGGCAGCATCTCTGGGAGTAAGACACAAAGTGCCAGAGTAACTCGGCAGGTCAGGCAGCATCTCTGGAGAAACAATCTTGTTTTAGATTTCCCCGACCCTGGGTAAAAGACTCTAGTGTATTCACCCTATCGACCCCCCTCTTGATTTTATACCGAGTATTATAATGATCTTTGGGCTCCTCTGATCTCCTGGTTCTTTTCTGAAGAAGGGTCTCGACCCGAAACGTCGCCTATCTCCTTCGCTCCTTAGATGCTGCTGCACCCGCTGAGTTTCTCCAGCTTTTTGTGTAACCCTCCTGGTTCTTTTAGTTTAAACTGCGTGTAAACTGCGTGGAGTTACTGCCTGGAAAGAGGCCCCTTCGGCCCACCGGGTCCGCACCGACCAGCAATCCCCGCACATTAACACCACCCTACACACACCAGGGACAAATTACAATTAAACTGGGCCCATTTACCTACAAATCCGTATGTCTTTGTGGAGTGTGGGTGGAGACCGGAAATCTCGGAGAAAACCCAAGCAGGTCAAAGGGAGAACGTACAAACTCCCTGCAGACAGCGCCCGTAGTCGGGATGGAACCCGGGTCTCTGGCACTGCAAGGCAGCAACTCCACGGCTGCGCATTTGGGAAAGAAACGAATGGTTTGGGAAAGTTGAGAGACTATTGAACTGGTTGCCATGACACCAGTTCAGTAGTCCTTGGCCACATGGGAGATACAGAGGAGCTTGCGTACGAACTTGTACTGAGGCGTTTGCAGAAATGAGTTTCACTGTACCTCGGTAGGCGTGATAAATCAAGTGCCGCAGCACCATTTGGGAATGGAGGGAACGAAAGAACGAATTTATGAACGAATGAACGAAGGGCGGAGAGGCACAAGACGGAGAAAGAAAGGAGCACTTCAAAGCAGGTGCAGGTAACGTCCAGCTGAGGGGGACGTAATCTAAAACACAGCGTAGACTTCCACACCCAGGCCTCTTCCAGCTTCAGTCGGCAAGAGGGCTGCTACTCCCTGAAGCAGCCATGTCTGTTTCCTCTGCACAGCCTCACTGGGCCTCACATTATCACATCTGCATTGCAAAACACCCCCCTTGCTCTGGTATGAATTATTAATTAGCCTACAGTCACTGACCAGGGTGTGATCGCCACGCTGTGCCGACCCACACGCAGCCTGAGATTTGTGCCTTGGGGGGGGGGGAGAGTAAGGGAGTGGAGGAGAGGGGGGGGATGGGGGGATGGGGGGAATAGAGTCAACGAGTGGAGGATGGTGGATGGGGGGATGATGGGGGAGGATGGGGGGGGTAGGATGGGGGGGAGAGTCAAGTATAGGGGGGAGGATGGGGAGGAGGATGGGGGGGGGGGGGTCAAGGATAGGGGGTGGGGGGAGGAGAGTGAATAGGAACATATGCCATTTGCTTTGGAGTTATTAAAAATCACATTCGACGTACATCTGTGCCGGTTCCAAAACAAAATGGGAATTTGCCGGAGATTATTGCCAAATGAGATTTTTGTTTAAAGGAAAAATGCGAGCCGCCATGAAGATGCATTAGGACATGGTTTTTGCCGAAATCATTTCATCGTGTGGGCATGGAACCTGTTCGTTATCAGACATGGAATTATGGGAGGAAGGCCCGCAAAGTGCTGGAGTTACTCAGCAGGTCAGGCAGTGGCTCTGGAGAAGAACTAAGACACAAAACTGCTGGATTATCTCAGTGGGTCAGGCAGCATCATTCTAGTTTAGTTTAGTTTAGGGATACAGCGCGGAAACAGGCCCTTCGGCCCACCGAGTCCGTGCCGACCAGCGATCCCCGCACATTAACACTATCCTACATACACTAGGGACAAGTTTAGTTTAGAGATACAGCACGGGAACAGGCCCTTCGGCCCACCGAGTCCGTGCCAACCAGCGATCACCCGTGCACTAGTTCTATATTTGGTTAAGTATTGTGTGCGAAAGAACTGGGAACAGGATACTGAGTTGGATGATCAGCCATGATCATATTGAATGGCGGTGCAGGCTCGAAGGGCCGAATGGCCTACTCCTGCACCTAATTTCTATGTTTCTATGTTTCTAACTGCAGTCGGTGGTTTAAATCGAAGGCAGACACAAAATGCTGGAGTAACTCAGCGGGACAGGCAGCATCTCTGGAGAGAAGAAATGGGCGAGGTTTCGGGTCGAGACCCTTCTTCAGACTGATGTCAGGGGAGGGGGCGGGACAGAGATAGAATGTAGTCGGAGATAGTACGACTGGTGGGAGAACTGGGAAGGGGGAGGGGACGGAGAGAGAGAGGGAAAGCGAGGGCTATCTGAAGTTAGAGAAGTCAATGTTCACACCGCTGCCCAAGCGAAATATGAGGTGCTGTTCCTCCAATTTGCGCTGGGCCTGACTCTGCCAATGGAGGAGGCCCAGGACAGATCGGTCAGCGTGGCAATGGGAGGGGGGGTTAAAGTGCTGAGCCACCCGGCTTGTCAGTTTAGTTCAGCGAAACAGCGTGGGAACAGGCCCTTCGGCCTACCGAATGCGCACAGACCTATTCGCTAGACACACAGGCAAATCCTACACACCGGTGACAATTTGCAGACGCTAATTAACCTTCAAACCTGCACGTCTCTGGAAGGCATTTCTTGTGTTGACGTTACCATGTACGTGCCTGCGTGCTGTATCTTCCCAGGGCCCAGCTGCATTTCTGAGCGAGGACTGTGCAGTTTCTGTAGTTTGATGGGTGGGGGGTGGTGGTGGTGGTGGGGGGGTGGGGGGGGGAGAGTTGGTTCCCCCCACAGTCTGATGCCCCAGGCACAGTGTTATGCCGCTTTCATTATGGAGTTCAGATGGAATAACCGACATGGTTCAGTAAAACAAAAGCAATTTACTAAAACAGAAACAGGTTTGCGGTGGGTAGTGCCGCATGCCATGTTGCAAGGAGCCAGGACCAAACACAGGGAAGCCTGCTTGTGCTACACGCCTCTCACTGCCTGTGATCCAGAAAGGCTTTAGGGCAGATATATCAACAAAGGTTAAGCAAACCGCCTTAACTCAGTCGAGCTGCTCTTCCAGCCAGCTGCCAGTCAATGTCTCTACTTACTCAGTAGGATCAAAAGGATCGAGATGCTGCAAATTTAGTATCGTTTTTAGAGACACAGCACGGAAACAGGCCTTTCAATAGACAATAGACAAAAGGCGCAGGAGTAGGCCATTCGGCCCTTCGAGCCTGCACCGCCATTCAATATGATCATGGCTGATCATCCAACTCAGTATCCCGTACCTGCATTCTCTCTCCATACCCTCTGATCCCTTTAACCACAAGGGCCACATCTAACTCCCTCTTAAATATAGCCAATGAACTGGCCTCAACTACCCTCTGTGGCAGAGAGTTCCAGAGACCCACCACTCTCTGTGTGAAAAAGTCTTTCTCATCTCGGTCTTAAAGGATTTCCCCCTTATCCTTAAGCTGTGACCCCTTGTCCTGGACCTCCCCAACATCGGGAACAATCTTCCTGCATCTAGCCTGTCCAACCCCTTAAGAATTTTGTAAGTTTCTATAAGATCCCCTCTCAATCTCCTAAATTCTAGAGAGTATAAACCGAATCTATCCAGTCTTTCTTCATAAGACAGTCAATGTGATCACGGCTGATCATCCCCAATCAGTACCCCGTTCCTGCCTTCTCCCCATATCCCCTGACTCCGCTATCTTTAAGAGCCCTATCTAGCTCTCTCTTGAAAGCATCCAGAGAACCGGCCTCCACCACCCTCTGAGGTAGAGAATTCCACAGACACTTTCGGCCCACCGAGTCCGCACCGAACAGCGAACCCCGCACGCGAACACTACCCAACATACACTCATCACCAGGGACAATTTTACATTTATACCCAGCTAATTAACCTGCAAACCGGTACATTCCTTTGGAGTGTGGGAGGAAACCGAAGATCTCGGAGAAAAACCACGCAGGTCACGGGGAGAACGTACAAACTCCGCGCAGACAGCACCCGTAGAGAACGTACAAACCCGGGTCTCTGGCGCTGCGAGGCAGCAACTCTACCGTTGCGCCACCGTGCTGCCCGAACTGTGAAGCCAGAAGAAGGAATGTGGGCGGACGGAGAGGGGGAGGGGGGGAAATAGGTGCGAGTCAAGGTGGGGCACTGGGGAAGGTGTGGGGGAGAAAGGGGAGGGAGATGGGACCTTCTGAGTAGTTCTAGCATCAGTGCGGCACAGTGGCGCAGAGGGTAGAGTTGCTGCCTCACAGCGTCAGAGTCCCCGATTGGATCCTGACCTCGGGTGCTGTCTCTGTGGAGTTTGCTATCTTAGAGTTTCTGTCGTAACTTGCACTAGGGACATGGGGCTTTTGTTTTGTGCGAATATTGTATTTACTAACATTTATTGTACACTAGACCAAGTGGGACCCGTTGGGTCCCTGTCACATGGGAGGCCTGACCCCTAATGCAACCTGTTCCCCCAACGCAATATTCGACCACTCACCCATAGCCCCCACAAGAGACCTGGTACTCCAATGCAACCCATTCCCCAACACAATATTCCACCACCCACCTGTTCCCCCAACACAACCTGTTGCCCAAAATGCAATATTCCACCACTCACCCATAGCCCCCAACTTCACAGAGGCGGCTCATTTCCCTTTATCCCCCAGCACTCCCTCCCCTCTCCTCTTCAGCCTCTAGATTACACTTGCTGCCAGGACTTTAAAAAATAACCCAATTGCATTTCCCCAGCCTCCCCTAGCGCTCCCTCCAACTCATCTTCATCCTACCTGTTTTTATACTTTAAAAACTTGCTGGCAGGACTCAGTGTTCTGGGATTGCAATATTGTTGCGGGGAGGGCCAGCATGGGATTTGGATCCCGTTGTGGCTTAATAGATGTAACTGGCAGTGTGCAGATGGAAGACATTTTTCTCAAACTAGATTTTGTAAAGTTAAAAATGTGAATAACTTGTAAAATATAACATAAATCAGAACGAAACTTGATTAAAAAAAACCACCACAAGACAATTGTGAGTAAGGTGGTCCAAAAATTGTAGCGCTATCCTGTACTGTTTTGGTATAATTCAGGGCATGTCTCACAGAAAGACAGACAGACTCATTAACAAACAAGATGAGAGTTTTAGTAATATATAGATAGATATTTTGATCATTGTGTTATCTGTGAGTATTGTGTTTACACAGGAGGTTACAAAAAGTTAATCACTGCCCGGTCCGTCCCGGGTACTGACCTCACCACCATCGAAGGGATCTACTGGAGTCACTGCCTCAAAAAGACAGCCAGCATCATCAGAGACCCACACCACCCTGGCCACGTTCTCATTGCACTCCTGCCATCAGGAAGAAGGTACAGGAGTCTGCAAACTGTAACGTTCAGGTTCAGGAACAGCTTCTTCCCAACAGCCATCTGGCTATTTTACTTCGGAGTCACGTGAGTGACTTCGTGAAGACCCCGCCAGCACGCATGCGCGACACATCGTCGCTCGCATTTGCAGTTGACAACTGGAGGGGGGAGTGTGCTTCCCCAACGGCACCTTCAAAAGAGGCTCTAAGGTAAGTTTTACTAACTTTGAGCGGGTTGTCCCTGTCAGCTTAGTTACTCTACTTAAAGGGGCCATGGAGAAAAAAGGGAAGGCGAAAGCTTCCAAGAGCCGCGGGACATCGGAGGGAAGTCAGCGGCCGATATCCTCGGAGCTGCCCGCAACACTGGCAGCACCCGCTTTGGGGGCGGGGAAAAAGTCGCGGAAGTTGGGGAGCCCTGTGCAGCTGACAGGGCCCGACTCTCCACCACAGCAGGGGGTAGAGCTGCATGGTGGTCGGAGCACCGCGCAGGAGCAGGGTAAGGTAGACCCTGACTTCATGCCGCTATTGGCCAAAGTCAGGGCTAGCGGCAAACAGCTACGTAGAAACGAGCCACGGACAGCGGCGCGATCTGTTTCCCCTGTGTTACAGGTCCCCAGAGGGCGGACCCGGGGGAAAGCCGCATCCAGGTCGAGTCCCGCTGCAGCGGCCGGCATCAACATGCCACCGGAGAAAGCTGCCAGATCGCGGACCGGTGATGGATCTGCTGGGAAGTCGGGGAGCCCCGCAGGAGCGGGAGGTACCGGCTCACCACCGGGACAGGCTGCCGGAGTGCAGGCCGGTGGGAGTGGATTTAGGTCGTGTGGCCCCGCTGCGGCGACTGGCACTGACGCATCTCCGCTACTGTCTTACCCGGCAGGTGGACCGCTACAATCCGGAAGACGGCGGACTAGCGGCATGTCCGCGCGGGAGTCGTGCGGCCCCGCAGGAGCTGCAGGCAGCGACTAACTGCCAACGCACCCTAGACATCACCTCGATGAGGTGCGGTACGTTGGTAGAAGCCCCAGTGGTTCTGGAGAACCTGGGGAAGCCAACTTGTCGTCCGCTTATTGCAGCAGCGGTCGCATGGCCCAGATGGAGCAAATGGTAGAGCAGCTACTCCAAAGAGACCTGGAACATCAAGAGCGGGGATCCCAGCGATCCAGGAGTCGTACTGTGGGACCGCCAAGTATTTCTCCCTCATCCTCCGATGAGGGGTTGGCGCAGGAGCCAGCAGTAGAAGAGGCCACTGCTCCAATAGTTCCAGAGGAAGAGCTATTGGAGGTAGTCTCCAAATTTGCAAAGCCTGGACATTCAGGAAAACCGCTTCAAGCCAAACCAGCGGCAAGCATAAATGTTCTCACAACCCACCAGCTGCAGGAACAGGTGTTGACGGAGGCTATGGAGAAATATAAAGACCCAGAAAATTGTGTAACCCTGAATGTCCCAACAGTCAACATGCCCATCTGGGGGAACATCAGTCCCAGAATCAGGGCCCAGGAGCTGAAGATTCAGAAAATCTTAAAGCTGTTGCCTTCAGGCATTACGGCATTTGCCAGAACCCTGGACGGGACTGATATAATAGAGGAACAACAAGATGCTCTGGCTCGGTTATGCAATATGCAATTTGAAATTAACTGTTTCAGGAAAAGCTCCACACTCAACCCGAAATTTGCAGGGTTGTGCAAAGCCTCTACCACACCACAGCCCAGGCAGCTGTTGGGGGAGGACCTACCTAAACAGGTCAAAGAGTTGGATGAGGAGGCTAAAGCAGTCGGACTGATGAAACCTCCGTCGTCAACCAGGCCACAGGCGTACCGGATACACCATCCATACTTTAACTCCAAGCCTCAGGGCCAACTGGATAGGGCACCGAGAGCTTACCCACCGGCCGCTCCCCATCAGCAGAAGCCTTTTTTAGGGCAGGGCCAACAGAGGCCAGCATGGAAGATGTGCCAAAACCCCACCCCAGCAACACAACGTCAGCCGACGTCAGAAGAGTCATCCGTGCCATGGTCATCTGAACCCTTTGGCTTGCAGGTTCTGAAGAGGCCACTACTGGAGTTCGGACTGTCATCAAGGGCCATGGACATCATAACGGCGTCGTGCAGAGAATCCACTAGGAAGCAGTACCTAACCCATATCAGGAAGTGGGAAGCCTACTGTAGTCGGACGAAGACCACCTACAACTCTGCCACGATACCGAACGTGTTGGAATTCCTCGCGGATGAAGATGAGGGACTCAGCTACAGTGCCATAAATAGTGCCAGGAGCGCACTATCGTCCTACCTCAATATAGGACTGGGATCACACCAGCTGGTTTCAAAACTAATGAGGGGTATTTTCAATACAAACCCTCCACGACCCAGATACAACATTACCTGGGATGTAGGGGTGGTGTTGACCATGCTCAGGAGCTGGTCGCCCATGATGGGGTTACCGCTGGATAAACTCACCTACAAAGTGGTGATGTTGATGGCACTGACATCTGCACAACGGGTCCAGACTCTGCAGAAACTGAGATTGGACAGTATGGTCTCGACCCCTGGGAAAGTAACCTTCTTTATAGAGGAGTTACTAAAGCAGCATAGACCGGGATGCAACTGGAATTCCGTGCGTACCCCGCTGATGCCACCCTCTGCATAGCCACCCATCTATGGTACTACATCAAAGTCACACGCACCATCAGGAAGATGGTGCAGGGTCTATTCATCAGCCACAAGAAACCACATCACCGGGTGACAATGCAGACTATCTTCAGGTGGCTCAGGGTGGTGTTGGGTGCAGCAGGTATTGATACTAACGTTTTTAAATCTCATTCTACCAGGGCTGCATCCACATCAGCGGCGAGGACCATGGAGGTTCCCATGGATCACGTCCTCGCTACCGCGTGCTGGGCCAGTGAGACAACCTTTCAACTGTTCTATAACAAGCCAGTGGCCGCTCCCGCAACGTTTGCGGAATCAGTATTAAGTACTGTTCCGTAAAATACGTTATCCCCGAGTTAGGGGTTTATTATTTGTATTAATAGATACTTATTATTTTTCAGCTTGTTCAAGTCTGAAATGCATTAACATACTTCCTCCATCAGTAATTGCAGGAGTTTGAGAGCATGGACGTGGTCCAGGGCATGGAATCACAGAGCTTTGAAATCTTCACGAAGTCACTCACGTGACTCCGAAGTAAAATAGTACGATTAAACGAGAACTTACCAGTTTAAATGTTTGATCCTTATTTTGTGAGGAGTTACGATGAGGGATTTCGTGCCCACCGCTCCCAACCCTCTATCATAACGTCAACTGGAATATCAGAGTCTCTTAATCTTACTACCTTCAGTCATTGTTGTTATCTGTGATTCCACACCGCTGCTTTGAAGAATGTCGCGCATGCGTGCTGGCGGGGTCTTCACGAAATCCCTCATCATAACTCCTCATAAAATAAGGATCAAACTTCAAACTGGTAAGTTCTCATTTAATCTTACTATTAAACACTACAAACACTAAACTACTATGAACTGTCTTTGTTGCTTTAAGGACTTTGTGCTTTTTGGAATATTATAGGGGGAGCTACAACCGCCCCGACACGGGAGCTTCAATCGCCCAGAAGTGAGAGCTTCCATCACCCAGACGTGAGAGCTTCAATCGCCCAGACGTGAGAGCTTCAATCGCCCAGACGTGAGAGCTTCAATCGCCCAGACGTGAGAGCTTCCATCACCCAGACGTGAGAGCTTCAATCGCCCAGACGTGAGAGCTTCAATCGCCCAGACGTGAGAGCTTCCACCGCCCAGACGTGAGAGCTTCAATCGCCCAGACGTGAGAGCTTCCACCGCCCAGACGTGAGAGCTTTGATCGCCCAGACGTGAGAGCTTCGATCGCCCAGACGTGAGAGCTTCCACCGCACAGACGTGAGAGCTTCAATCGCCCAGACGTGAGAGCTTCCACCGCCCAGACGTGAGAGCTTCAATCGCCCAGACGTGAGAGCTTCCACCGCCCAGACGTGAGAGCTTCGATCGCCCAGACGTGAGAGCTTCGATCGCCCAGATGTGAGAGCTTCGATCTCCCAGACGTGAGAGCTTCAATCGCCCAGACGTGAGAGCTTCGATCACCCAGACGTGAGAGCTTCGATCACCCAGACGTGAGAGCTTCGATCTCCCAGACGTGAGAGCTTCAATCGCCCAGACGTGAGAGCTTCAATCGCCCAGACGTGAGAGCTTCCATCGCCCAGACGTGAGAGCTTCGATCGCTCAGACGTGAGAGCTTCGATCGCCCAGACGTGAGAGCTTCCACCGCCCAGACGTGAAATCTTCCACCGCCCAGACGTGAGAGCTTCCATCGCCCAGACGTGAGAGCTTCGATCGCCCAGACCTGAGAGCTTCGATCGCCCAGACGTGAGAGCTTCGATCGCCCAGACGTGAGAGCTTCGATCGCCAGACGTGAGAGCTTCGATAGCCCAGACGTGAGAGCTTCCATCGCCCAGACGTGAGAGCTTCGATCGCCAGACGTGAGAGCTTCGATAGCCCAGACGTGAGAGCTTCCATCGCCCAGACGTGAGAGCTTCGATCGCCCAGACGTGAGAGCTTCCATCGCCCAGACGTGAGAGCTTCGATCGCCCAGACGTGAGAGCTTCGATAGCCCAGACGTGAGAGCTTCGATCGCCCAGACGTGAGAGCTTCCACCGCCCAGACGTGAGAGCTTCGATCACCCAGACTTGACAGCTTCGATCGCCCAGACGTGAGAGCTTCCACCGCCCAGACGTGAGAGCTTCGACCACCCAGACGTGAGAGCTTCGATCACCCAGACGTGAGAGCTTCCACCGCCCATACGTGAGAGCTTCGATCGCCCAGACGTGAGAGCTTCGATCACCCAGACGTGAGAGCTTCGAACACCCAGACGTGAGAGCTTCGATCGCCCAGACGTGAGAGCTTCCATCGCCCAGACGTGAGAGCTTCGATCGCCCAGACGTGAGAGCTTCGATCGCCCAGACGTGAGAGCTTCGATCGCCCAGACGTGAGAGCTTCCACCGCCCAGACGTGAGAGCTTCGATCGCCCAAACGTGAGAGCTTCCACCGCCCAGACGTGAGAGCTTCGATCGCCCAGACGTGAGAGCTTCCATCGCCCATACGTGAGAGCTTCCACCGCCCAGACGTGAGAGCTTCCATCGCCCAGACGTGAGAGCTTCCATCGCCCAGACGTGAGAGCTTCGATCGCCCAGACGTGAGAGCTTCCATCGCCCAGACGTGAGAGCTTCGATCGCCCAGACGTGAGAGCTTCGATCGCCCAGACGTGAGAGCTACGATCGCCCAGACGTGAGAGCTTCGATCGCCCAGACGTGAGAGCTTCCATCGCCCAGACGTGAGAGCTTCGATCGCCCAGACGTGAGAGCTTCGATCGCCCAGACGTGAGAGCTTCCATTGCCCCCACCGTGGATTGTTCGACTCACCCGACAGCGGGAGAATGAAGGGGGAAGAAGATTAGACTTTGTTGCCTTCTATCACAGTGAGGAACGTGGGAAATCCGCTGTGGTGGATGTTTATGTTAACTGTTATGTAGTCGTGTGTCTTGTTGCTTTTTTAGTGTGATTGCATGGCAACTCGTGTTTCACTGTACCTAAATTGGTACACGTGACAATAAATAACTTTGATTATTTGAGTTGCTGCCTTACAGACCCGGGTTCGATCCCGACTACGGGTGCTGTCTGCACAGAGTTTGCACGTTCTTCCCTTGACCTCCGTGGGTTTTCTTCGAGATCTTGGGTTTCCTCCCACACTCCAAAGACGTACAGGTTTGGAGGTTAATGGCTTGGTGTAAATGTAAATTGACCCTAGTGCCAGTGTGCGGGGATCGCTGGTCGATGGACGAAAGCAGTACACGTGACAATAAACCAAACTGGACTGGACCGAACTGGAGGCGATGAAGGCGCCTGATTCTGCCGCTCAGGAATAAAGCGAGGAGGGAGAGAGGCCAGATTTTTGAGAGCAGGGTCGGATGTTCCAGTGCTCCCCCTCTATGCCCCACTGTTGCACCGCGAGGTAAATGTCTTATTCACGAGCATGGACTGTGGAAGATAGCAACAAACCCAATTTTACAATTTCATCCAGAAATCAAACGTTACCACAACTTGCTCTGGGGAAAATTGATTTTGTGTGTCAATGAAAATAAAAGCACTAACTGTAAAACATAAAGAGAAGGCAGACACAAAACGCTGGGGTAACTCAGTGGGACGGGCAGCATCTCTGGAGAGAAGGAATGGGTGACGTTTCGGGTCTTCGTCTTCTGAAGGGTCTCAACCCGAAACGTCACCCATTCCTTCTCTCCAGACATGCTGCCTATCCCCGCTGAGTTACTCCAGCATTATGTGTCTATCCTTTTCAACTAAACTATTTCCACGTATTCAGAGTCGGGGTGTGTGTGTGTGTGTGTGTGTGTGTGTGTGTGTGTGTGTGTGTGTGTGTGTGTGTGTGTGTGTGTGTGTGTGTGTGTGTGTGTGTGTGTGTGTGTGTGTGTGTGTGTGTGGTGTGTGCGCGTGCATGTGTGTGTGTGTGTGTGTGTGTGTGTGTGTGGTGTGTGTGGTGTGTGTGTGTGTGTGTGTGTGTGTGTGTGTGTGTGTGTGTGTGTGGTGTGTGTGTGTGTGTGTGTGTGGTGTGTGCGCGTGCGTGTGTGTGTGTGTGTGTGGTGTGTGTGTGTGTGTGCGCGTGCGTGTGTGTGTGTGTGTGGTGTGTGTGTGTGTGTGTGTGGTGTGTGTGTGTGTGTGTGTGTGTGTGTGTGGTGTGTGTGTGGGTGTGTGTGTGTGTGTGTGTGTGTGTGTGTGTGTGTGTGGTGTGTGTGTGTGTGTGTGTGTGTGTGTGTGCGTGCGTGTGTGTGTGTGTGTGGTGTGTGTGTGTGTGTGTGTGTGTGGTGTGTGTGTGTGTGTGTGTGTGTGTGTGTGGTGTGTGTGTGGGTGTGTGTGTGTGTGTGTGGTGTGTGTGTGTGTGGTGTGTGTGTGTGTGTGTGTGTGTGGTGTGTGTGTGTGTGTGTGGTGTGTGTGTGTGTGTGTGTGTGTGTGTGCGTGCGTGTGTGTGTGTGTGTGTGGTGTGTGTGTGTGTGTGTGTGTGTGTGTGTGTGTGGTGTGTGTGTGTGTGTGTGTGTGTGTGTGTGTGTGGGGTGTGTGTGTGTGTGTGTGTGTGTGTGTGTGTGTGTGTGGTGTGTGTGTGTGTGGTGTGTGTGGTGTGTGTGTGTGTGTGTGTGTGTGTGTGGTGTGTGTGTGTGTGTGTGTATGCGCGTGCGTATGTGCTGTGTGTGTGTGTCTCTACACTGGTCAGTGCATGCAACAGTTGCTGTTTCTACTTCAGCATCCTGGCGTGACTGCGGTAAATTCTGCAGCTGGACAAAGTATTTGAAGAAAGTAAACACATGAAACACACATAAAGAAGGAATTTCTTTAGCCAGAGGGCGGTGAATCCGTGGGATTCATTGCCACAGACAGCTGCGGAGGGCTAGTCGATAGGTATTTTTAAAACCAAGATTGATAGCTTCTTGATTAGTACGGGTGTCAGAGGTCATGGGGAGAATGGGGATTGGGAAGGAGAGACAGATCAGCCATGACTGGGATGGCAGGACTTCCATATGAAGAAAGACTGGATAGACTCGACTTGTACCTGCTGGAATTTAGGAGATTGAGAGGGGATCTTATAGAAACTTACACAATTCTTAAGGGGTTGGACAGGCTAGATGCAGGAAGATTGTTCCCGATGTTGGGGAACTCCAGAACAAGGGGTCACAGTTTAAGGATAAGGGGGAAGTCTTTCAGGACCGAGATGAGAAGATCTTTTTTCACACAGAGAGTGGTGAGTCTCTGGAATTTCATTTCGGAGTCACGTGAGTGACTTCGTGAAGAGCCCGCCGGCGCGCATGCTCGACATATCGTCGTAACGCGTTGCTGCGACGGCTGGCGGTGGAGCGCGCTCCTCGCCAGCCCTTCATAAGGGGCCACCTTCATGAGTATTCCACCTTTAGTTGGTGGTCCTTGTTGTCTGATTATGTCTTGCAGCAAGGACATGGATGGGAGTTCGAAGGGCCGGAGGACGTCAGGACGAGTTCGCCGGTCAACAGTTCCGGGGCCTTTACCATCGGCAGTACCTGCAGCGCAGGCCGGGACTCAGGCGGAGATGTGGGTAAGCCCTGTGTTCACAGGTCCAGATCCGCCAGCACACCACAGCTCGGAGGAGTTCGACGAGGAGGAGTGTGGTGTGCCGCCAGAGCAGGGGGACCCTGCCATGGCAGTCAGGTTGTCAGCGGGCTCGCTGGCGACCTCGAGCAGGGCGCGTGCCGTTGCACGGCCTGTTCCACTCAGCCCTCCGAGAAGGGGGAGGGGAGGAGCCCAGAAGCCTAACCCTGTTAGGGCTAAGGCATTGCCTGTCGCGGAGGAGCGGTCAGGTTCCAGGGCGAGACCCGGGGCGGCTGTGAGGTCCAGCCGGCACACCCCGACTCTCGACGCCGGGACGGGTCGGTTGAGTCGGGTCTCGTCGCGGTCGCCGAGCCCCCCATGGATGGGTGGGCGGCACCATGCGTCGGCAACGTCCACGATGTGGGCAGCCGGCAAGACTGCGCGGGCCCCAGGCAGCCATGCTTCGGCTGGGGCCGACACCTCGCCGCATGTGCCCTTAGTGGCAGCGGCTTCAGCTCTCGCTAAACGGAGGCGATTGAACACGCCCGCGCAGGAATCGCGCAGTTTCGCCTCGGCGGCTGTTAGCGACAACTACCGGCACCGGCAGGGCCTCGACGAGGTGCGGGCCGATGACAGGAGCCCGGTTTTCTTTTCAGAGCCGGAGGACTCCGACCACCTGAGTGTTCAGGGTGAAGGGCGTATTGACCGTATGGAGCGGCTGCTGGAGCTCCTGCTTCAACGTCAACAACAGCAGGGCAGCAACAGGCACAGGGCGTCTTCACCAACATCTACTATCAGCCTGGAGCAGCACGAGGAGGAGGTTCTGGTGGATCCCGTACCACCTCCGGTGGAGGTGCCAGCGGAGGAACTTTTGGATGTGGCGACCAAATTCGCGGCCCCACATACGGCTGGTCTTCCTCTCAATTCAAAGCTGGCAGCCACAGTGGACTTTCTTAATAATCAGGTGCTGCAGGAAGAAGTCCTCATCCAGGCTATGAGCCGTCACAAGGCTCCATCAAACTGCAACTCCCTCAACGTGCCTGTGGTCAATACGCCAATATGGGGCAACATCAGTGCGGCTATCCGTCAACAAGAGCTACAACTGCAGCGGATCCTGAAACTCCTCACGGCCGGTATTACCGCCTTTGCGCGGTCGGTGGACGAGGACGAGCTGAATTTGGACCAGGAAGATGCTCTGGCCTTATTGTGCGCGACCCAGCACGAAATCAACGGGTTTCGCAAAAACAGCATCCGCCCAGCACTCAACCCGAAGTTTGCAGGATTGTGCAAACCACCGCCGCCGCCACCGCCCCGTCAGCTCTTTGGTGAGGACCTCTCGAAGAGAGTCAAAGAGCTTGACGAACAAGCCAAAACGGTGGGGATCATGCGCTCTAAGAGTGCCCCCACACCGTCCGGCTCAAAAGCTCCATACATTCGCTCACGAGGGTCGGCCAGTGCCTCGACGAGGACTCACCCTCTAGCTCCACAACGACAACAACACCAGAACCAGCACCAAGGGTCTTTTTTAGGACAGGGTCGGCAGAGACCTTTTTGGAAATCGAAGACGCCGCGCCCTCAAGCCAACCCAGCACCTCCACGGCCACCCACACGTGTCAAGGACCGCCGGTAACCACGGAGGTGAGGGGGTCTGGTTCTCTCTTTTCTCTCTGTTTAACTTCCCATGTTGGTGGTCGTTTACGGTTGTTTTTGGATGCATGGGGTAATTTTACTGGTGATGAGTATGTGTTGCGGAATATTCAGGGGCATAAAATTGAGTTTATTAATGGCGACATTCCTCCATCCCAGCACATGCCTGGTCGTACGTTCAAATTGTCTGCTGCAGAACAGGCAGCAGGTTACAAGGAAATTTTAAGTTTGGAACAGAAGGGTGTGATTGAGAAAACAGTGCATGAGCCAATTGAATTTGTTTCGAACATATTTACTGGACCTAAGAAGGATGGAGGCTGTCGTGTCATTATTGATCTAACCCGTTTGAATACGTTTGTAACATATACTCATTTTAAAATGGATACGTTTGAAACAGCCAAATCATTGATTTCTCATGGCTGCTTTATGGCATGCATTGATTTGAGGGATGCATATTATTCAGTATCCATCCAGAAAGATGATAGAAGGTTTTTGAAATTTATCTGGATGGGGCAACTTTGGCAGTATAAGGCTTTGCCTAATGGGCTTACTACAGCCCCTAGATTGTTCACTAAATTGGTGAAGCCAATCATGGCTTATTTGAGACAACGACATCATATAGTTATGGCCTATTTAGATGATGTCTTTATTGTGGGCCACACCCTGCAATTGGCTGAACAGGGTGTTGCAGCTGCTGTCAATATATTTCAACAATTAGGATTCATTGTCCATCCAGAGAAATCAAAGTTCTGCCCTGCCCAGGTAATTAATTACCTAGGGTTCACGGTGAACTCAATGAGCATGAGGATAACTATACCAATTAACAAAATTGAGGAAGTCACTAAGGTGTGCAGAGATTTAATTGGCACCAATATACCATCGATTCGGCATACAGCCACAGTAATTGGCAAGTTAGTGGCTTTGTTTCCGGCAGCACGATATGGACCTTTGCATTATCAGAATTTGCAAAGAGCTAAAATTACTGCGTTAAAATGGAACGCTGGTCATTACGATCGATCTATGCAGCTGCCGTCCGAAGTGATAACTGAGTTGCAATGGTGGGTGTGTCACATTAGCAACTCATTTAAGCCTGTCAGGGAGGCTAATCCGGTGGTATATTTACAGACTGATGCAAGCTCCAATGGCTGGGGAGCTACTGATAAGTGCTCTAGTTGTGGGGGTAGATGGGACACCCTTGAGGCATCGATGTTGTTGACTCAAGGGATTAACTATTTGGAGTTGCTGGCAGCATTCCAAGGACTTCGTGCATATTGTTCCAAGCTTGTTGGAGCACACGTCCGTCTCCAAATAGACAACACCACAGCTGTGGCATATTTAAACCATATGGGTGGTACCAGGTCAGTTTCGTGTGACAAATTGGCTAACTCAATTTGGCTCTGGTGTATTCAAAGAGACATTTGGATTTCAGCTACCTATTTGCCAGGTGAGCTTAATACTGTGGCGGACACCAGGTCACGCAAATTTAATGACAACATTGAATGGATGTTGCATCCTGAGATTTTTGCTAAAGTCACAGCCAAATTTGGTAAACCGGACATTGACCTTTTTGCGTCACGGTTGAACCATCAGGTACCAGCCTACGTTTCATGGGAACCAGATCCTGGGGCAATAGCGCTAGATGCATTCTCGCTGGACTGGGGGAATTGGTTTTTCTATGCCTTCCCTCCGTTTTGCCTCATCAGTCGGGTATTGCGAAAGATTCAGGCAGATGCTGCCAAGGGCATCCTTATTATACCCGACTGGCCCACACAGCCTTGGTATCCGGTGGTCTTTGACATGCTCAACGAACCTTGGGTCCTTTTGAAGGGTTGCCCACAATTGGTTACTCACCCTGTGTCAGGGGAGCCACATCCCTGCCATGGCTATTTAAATTTGTTGGCTTGCAGGTTCTGAACAGGCCGTTAGTCCAATACGGCCTCTCGGCTCGGACCATGGATACCATCGGGGCGTCGTGTCGAGAGTCCACAAGGCGAAGATACCGCTCGCATATTAAGAAGTGGGAAGCCTACTGCAGCCGCTCTCGCATCACGTACGATGACGTGACAATAACCGACGTCCTGGAATTCCTCGCGGGGTTGCACCATGATGAACACTTAAGTTACAGTGCCATCAACAGCGCCAGAAGTGCGCTATCATTCTACCTCAAGATTGGGGTAGGATCCAACAGGCTAGTGTCCAGACTCATGCGGGGTATATTCAATATGAATCCGCCTACACCACGCTATAATATCACCTGGGATGTCAGGGACGTATTAACCCTGCTCAGGACGTGGTCTCCCATGGAAGGGCTCCAACTGGACCAACTCACCATGAAGCTGGTGATGTTACTAGCGCTGACTTCAGCTCAGAGGGTACAGACACTACACAAACTGCGTGTCGACAGAATGACATCTACCCCTACAGAAGTAGTCTTTTTCGTTGACGAGCTACTAAAGCAGCATAGACCTGGGTGCACAGGGCTGCAGCTGAAGTTCCCGGCATACCCCGCAGATGCTAGGCTATGTTTAGCCTCACATATCCGCCACTATGTCAAGGTGACGGCACGCATCAGAGGAATGGAGAGATACCTGCTTGTCACTCATAAGAGACCTCATCATCGAGTGACAGTCCAGACGATATCCAGGTGGCTTCGAGTCGTCTTGGGTAAGTCAGGTATCGACACTAATGTGTTCAAGTCTCATTCCACCAGGGCTGCATCGACGTCAGCGGCGAGGGTCATGGAGGTGCCCATGGACCAAATTCTCGCCACAGCAGGATGGGCGAATGAAGCTGTGTTCCAGCGTTTTTATAACAAGCCTGTTGCTGCTCCTCTACAGTTCGCAGAAGCCGTGCTGAATGCAGGTCAAGAACGTGGAGATGTCCCCGCATGAGGGGTTTTTGATTTGTTATTAATAAATATGCTTTTGTTTTGCAGTATGAGCTATTGAGCCAGTTTGGTCCTCCCATCCATCCCTGGTAGTGGTGTGTCAGCATGGACGTGGTCCAGGGCGTGTAATCACAGAAGCTTTGAAGTCTTCAGGAAGTCACTCACGTGACTCCGAAATGAAATAGTAAGATTGAACGAGAACTTACCAGTTCGAAGGTTGATCTTTATTTCATGAGGAGTCGAAGTGAGGGATTTCGTGCCCTCCTCGCCCAACCCTCAATCACCTTCATCTGGTAATCTTAGTCAATTCAATCATACTATGCGAAGTCATTTCTATTGTTAGTTCTGTGATTCCACGCCGCTACTTTGAAGTATGTCGAGCATGCGCGCCGGCGGGCTCTTCACGAAATCCCTCACTTCGACTCCTCATGAAATAAAGATCAACCTTCGAACTGGTAAGTTCTCGTTCAATCTTACTATTCTCTGCCACAGAAGGTAGTTGAGGCCAGTTCATTGGCTATATTTAAGAGGGAGTTCGATGTGGCCCTTGTGGCTAAAGGGATCAGGGGGTATGGAGAGAAGGCAGGTACAGGATGCTGAGTTGGATGATCAGCCATGATCATATTGAATGACGGTTTTCTATTTTCTATGATTCTATGATTGAATGACAGAGTAGACTTTGGGCCAAGTGGCCTGATTCGGCTCCTATGTCTTATGGTCTTAAATAAAACAGAGCTTTTTATAAAGTATATCATATTCTGGAACAAATTACCAGCAAAGTGGTTGGAATAATAAAAACAATAGCAGTTTTATAAGCGGACTGGATAAATTCCAGTTGAAACGGCGGATATTAAAGGGTTGTGATTTCTACAGCAGTGCGACCCCATCTGGTCTGAATCATTTTATCTCTCGAGATGACTGATATTAAGCCAAAGGTGGAAAGACCCCAAAATTTGTCTCAAATAGCTTACTGTCTCACTACATCTCTGCCACTGCTGGTGATTAGCTCAATGCTACAATATCCTCTTCACAGACCATAAGTTTAGTTTAGGAAGGAACTGCAGATGCTGGTTCAAACTCGGGTTGTCAACTGTCCTGTGTTAGCCCGTGGCCCCGTCGGTCGGTCGGCAGCCCGGCCAGCTGTCCGACCTTCGGACCTTTGCTTACCGCCACCATCACCACCACCCCTCCTTCTCACGGCCGACCATCGGTTCATGAGCTGGATGGGGCGCCGGACTTTGCATGCGGCCCGAGCCAAAATTCCTCAGCTGGCCCGCCGGCTGGGCTCTGTGTGTAGTCCAGCACCCGGGCCAACTCATCATTCACCCAGACACGGCCCAGTCGGTCAACGAATTGCCGTCGGGGATTTGTCCCTTATTTTGACCATTTGTTCCTTATTTGGGAGCGAGAAAGTTGGCGACCCTAGTTTGAACCGAAGGTAGACACAAAAAGCTGGGGTAACTCAGCGGGACAGGCCGCATCTCTGGGGAGAAGGAATGGGTGACGTTTCAGTCTGGTAGGGTCTGAAGAAGGGTACATGTGGCAATAAACTGAACCGAAACGTCACATATTCCTTCTCTCCAGAGATGCTGCCTGTCCCCCTGAGTTACTCCACCTTTTTGTATCTATCATTAGTTTAATTTAGTTTAGTTTAGTTTAGAGATACAGCGCGGAACCAGGTCCTTCGGCCCACCGAGACCGCACCAAACCGCAATCCACGCACATTAAGGTGCTGGCTTGAAGGAGCGAATGGCCTCCTCCTGCACCTATTGTCTATTGTCTGTTGTCTATTCCCACTATCCTGCACACACTAGGGCCAATTTACACTTATACCAAGCCAATTAACCTACAAACCTGAAGGGAGACAAAAGTCTGAAGAAGGGTTTCGGCCCAAAACGTTGCCTATTTCCTTTGCTCCATAGACGCTGCTGCACCCGCTGAGTTTCTCCAGCACTTTTGTCGACCTTCGATTTTCCAGCATCTGCAGTTCCTTCTTGAACGACCTACAAACCTGTATGTCTTTGGAGTGTGGGAGGAAACCGAAGATCTCGATGAAAACCTACGCAGGTCACGGGGAGAACGTACAGACAGCATCCGTAGTCAGGATGGAACCCGGGTGTCTGGCGCTGTGAGGCAGCAACTCTAGTTTGTGTTAAAGAAGGAACTGCAGATGCTGGAGAATCGAGGGTTACACAAAAGGCTGGAGAAACTCAGCGGGTGCAGCAGCATCTAAGGAGCGAAGGAAATAGGCGACGTGTCGGGTCGAGACCCTTCTTCAGATTGGTTAGGGATCTAGTTTGTGTCTGCCTTACCCATTCACACTGGTTGTATGTTATCCCACCCCCTACACATTAGGGGATTTTTTTTTTTCTTACACAGACCAATTAGCCTACAAACCCGCATGTCGTTGGGATACGGGAGGAAACTGGAAACCGAACAGTCACAGGGAGAATGTGCACACTCCACAAGGACAGCACCCGAGGTCAGGATCGATCCTGGGATGTCAGGACTTTCATATGAGGAAAGATTGGATAGACTCGGTTTGTACTCGATGGAATTTAGAAGATTGAGGGGGGATCTTATAGAAACCTACAAAATTCTTAAGGGGTTGGACAAGCTAGATGCTGGAAGATTGTTCCCGATGTTGGGGGAGTCCAGAACAAGGGGTCACAGTCTAAGGATAAGGGGGAATTCCTTTAGGACCGAAATGAGGAAAACATTCTTTACACAGAGAGTGGTGAGTCTCTGGAATTCTCTGCCACAGAAGGTAGTTGAGGCCAGTTCATTGGCTATATTTAAGAGGGCGTTAGATGTGGCACTTGTGGCTAAAGGGATCAGGGGGTATGGAGAGAAGGCAGGTACGGGATACTGAGTTGGATGATCAGCCATGATCACATTGAATGGCGGTGCAGGCTCGAAGGGCCGAATGGCCTACTCCTGCACCTATTTTCTATGTTTCTATGTTTCTATGAACCAGGGCCTCTGGCGCTGTGAGGCTGTGGCTCTACCCACTGCACCAAAGCTCTCAGGAGCACTAGCCTAGTTGTCGAGAATGTATTGCGGCAAGAAGGTTTTGTTTGATATAATCAGGAGGACGGTCGGACTGGTCGGAGAACTAGGGTGGGGAAGGGATGGAGAGAGAGGGAAAGCAAGGGTTACTTGAAGTTAGAGAAGTCAATGTTCACACCGCTGGGGTGGAAGCTGCCCGAGCGAAATATGAGGTGCTGTTCCTCCAATTTGCGCTGGGCCTCACTCTGACAGTGGAGGAGGCCTTATGCAAGTTTCTTACGCATTGAGATAGAGAGGAAACGATCAAAGATAATAATACCACTGGAAAAAAAAAAGTAATTTCTCTGAGATGATCGGGTCGTAAACTGAGTAGAACTGGGAATAAAATGCCTGCAGAGAGCAGTGGGAAGCATTTAAATGGGAGTGGATTAAGGTCTACGCTTGGCTCAGTTGCCCAAGAAGGATGAAATCCACAGGATAGCTAATGTTCCTCAGGGGAAAGATGAAATTTAAATTAAAATAAGAAAATTAGACAGAGGATAGATAATACTGGGGGGAGATTAATGGGAGCGAGGGGGTCATGCAGAGGTCGACAAGGAGCAGAAAGAGAAGCTAGAAAGGGTTTTACAATTGTGGAAGCAGCGTGCTGATCAGAGCAGAGATGGGGAGGGACATGTCCTTGTGTGAAAGGGGCTGGTAGAAGCGCTCAATGAATTGAATGGAGTTGAATACACTATTGTCACATGTGGAACTGTCCTTGCTGGGGTTGCCAACGTTCTCACTCCCAAATAAGGGACAGAAGATCACAATCAAGGACAAATTCCCCGATGGCAATTCGTTGACCGACTCGGCCGTGGCTGGGTGAATGATGAGTTGGCCCCGGGTGCTGGACTGCACACAGAGCCCAGCCGGCGGGCCAGCTGAGGAGTTTTGGCCCAGGGGCCGCGCGCAAAGTCCGGCGCCCCGTCCAACTCATGAACCGATGATCGGCCGTGAGAAGGAGGGGTGGTGGTGGTGTCGGCGGTAAGCGAAGGTCCGAAGGTCGGACAGCTGGCCGGGCTGCCGACTGACCGACCGACGGGGCCACGGGCGAGGCGCTGCCGCTGCTGCTGCTGCTGCACTCCACGGGCTGCACTACGCCGTCAGGGTGAGGCGGGGCCGGACGCGGCGCTCCGACCCGACATTCCCCTCGACCCGAGTAGTAGCGGTCAAATACGGGACAAGGGCGGTCCCGTACGGGACAAACCAATTTAGCCCAATATACGGGATGTCCCGGCTAATACGGGACAGTTGACAACTCTAGTACTGGCAGACACAAGGTATGCAAACTGCTCACTCACGAAGTTACAAAGAATGATTGTCCCCCCGCGCCGGGTCCCCCTTTGTTCCGTTGGATTTGTCGTTGGATTTGTACGGAGTTTGCACATTCATGGGCTTTATTTACCCAACCTATCACCTGCCAGGCTTTGGCGGCACGGTGGCGCAGCGGCAGAGTCGCTGCCTCACAGCGCCTGAGACCCCGGTTCGATCCTGACGACGGGCGCTGTCTGTACGGAGTTCGCGCGTTCTCCCCGTGATCTGCATGGGTTTTTTTCCCCGAGAACTTCGGTTTCCTCCCACACTCCAAAGACGTGATATAAAATATAAATGCAAATTGTCACTGGTGTGTCTCCATACTGTAGCTCTAAAGCTAAAATTCTGAAACTAAATCTTGCAAAGTGAGCTGGATTAGCTGGGTAATGGTCAACGGAGCTAGAACTGACTTGGCCATGAAATCCACGTTTGACCCCACTGGGCCTGTACTCTTTGGGGGGAGAGAGAGGAGGGGGTGGGGCACAAAAGAGGGGGGAGGGGGTTAGCAGTTATCTAAAATTGGAGAGTTCGATGTTGATACTGCTGGCTTGTAGCCTAACCAAGCGGAGTACGATGTGCTGTTCCTCCAGTTTGTGTGTGGCCTTGCCCTGATAGTGGAGGAGTCCAAGGCAGAAAGGTCAGTGAGAATGGGACGGGGAGTTCAAATGATTAACAACAGTGAGTTCCAGTAGTACTTCTCCCCACAGCCTCTTCCACCTTTTTCTCCCTCCCCTCCCCTCCCCCTCTCCTCTCCCCTCCACCCCCTCCCCTCCCAACCCCTCCCCAACTCTCCCCTCCCCTCCCCTCTCTTCTCCCCTCTCCACCCCTCCCCTCCCCATCCCTACCCCTCTCCCCTCCCCACCCCTCCACCCCCTCCCATCCCCTCCCCTCCCATCCCATCCCCTCCCCTCCCCCCCTCCCCTCCCGTCCTCTCCCCCCCACCCCTTCCCCTCCTCTCCCCTCCCCTCCCCTCTCCTCCTCTCCCCTCCCCTCCCCTCCCCTCCCCTCCCCTCCCATCCCCTCCCATCCCCTCCCCCCATCCCCTCCCCCATCCCCTCCCCACCCCTCCCACCCCTCCACCCCCTCCCCTCCCCATCCTCCCCAACTCTCCACTCCACACCCTTCCCCTCCCCTCTCCTCTCCCCCCTCCCCTCCACCACTCCCCACCCCCTCCTCTCCATTCCCATCCTCCCCTCCTCTACCCTCCCCTCCCCTCCTCTCCCCTCCCCTCCCCATCCCTCCCCTCCCTTCCACTCCTCTCCACGCTGTCTGTACGGAGTTTACACGTTCTCCCCGTTGCCCGCGTTTGAAACGCAGGCAGGTGGGACCGGTGTACTGTGGCTGGGCCATGTTGGCCGCGTGGGCAATTGTTGGGCCGAAGGGCCTGTTTCCACACTGTATCACGCTCTGACTCGTTGCAACATGAGATAATAGTTACAGTGGTTTCACATCGATCTGGCCAGGAGTCTGGTTGCAATAATGCTGCTGCACACTGATCTACTCGGAGTGCAAAGTGAGGGGGGGGGGGGGGGGGGGGGGTGCTGTCAGCACACTGAACGGTCACCGGCCCCATTTCCGTCCGCACCTGAAAAATCTGCCCTTTTTTTTTAGAAAACATCTGAGCAATCACCACGCAGGGAACTGGTATCTGAGGCCCCATCCCTGAGGCAGGGTTGATATTATTCCCAGAGATCCAACCATTCTATTCAATGATTCACTGATGCACAAGGTCATACGTTGTGGGAGCAGAATTAGGCCATTCTGCCCATCAAGTCAACTCCCCAATTCAACCATGGCTGATCTATCTTACTATTCTCCTGCATCTCCCCATAACCCCGACACCCGTACTAATCAAGAATCTATTAATCTACACCTGAAACATGACCTCCGCAGCTAGCTGTGGCAATGAATTCCACAGATTCACCACCCTCTGACTAAAGAAGTTCCTCCTCAACTCTTCTCTAAAGTCCTGTCCTTTTATTCTGAGGTTGCGGTCCCTGGTCCACGTTTGACCCCACTGGGCCTGTACTCTTTGGGGGAGAGAGAGGAGGGGGTGGGGCACAAAAGAGGGGGGAGGGGGTTAGCAGTTATCTAAAATTGGAGAGTTCGATGTTGATACTGCTGGCTTGTAGCCTAACCAAGCGGAGTACGATGTGCTGTTCCTCCAGTTTGTGTGTGGCCTTGCCCTGATAGTGGAGGAGGTCCAAGGCAGAAAGGTCAGTGAGAATGGGACGGGGAGTTCAAATGATTAACAACAGTGAGTTCCAGTAGTACTTCTCCCCACAGCCTCTTCCACCTTTTTCTCCCTCCCCTCCCCTCCCCTCTCCTCTCCCCTCCACCCCCTCCCCTCCCAACCCCTCCCCAACTCTCCCCTCCCCTCCCCTCTCTTCTCCCCTCTCCACCCCTCCCCTCCCCATCCCTACCCCTCTCCCCTCCCCACCCCTCCACCCCCTCCCATCCCCTCCCCTCCCATCCCATCCCCTCCCCTCCCCCCCCTCCCCTCCCGTCCTCTCCCCCCCACCCCTTCCCCTCCTCTCCCCTCCCCTCCCCTCCCCTCTCCTCCTCTCCCCTCCCCTCCCCTCCCCTCCCATCCCCTCCCATCCCCTCCCCCCATCCCCTCCCCCATCCCCTCCCCACCCCTCCCACCCCTCCACCCCCTCCCCTCCCCATCCTCCCCAACTCTCCACTCCACACCCTTCCCCTCCCCTCCCCACCCCTCCCCTCTCCTCTCCTTCCCTCCCCTCCCCTCCACCCCCTCCCCTCCCCTCTCCTCTCCCCCCTCCCCTCCACCACTCCCCACCCCTCCTCTCCATTCCCCATCCTCCCCTCCTCTACCCTCCCCTCCCCTCCTCTCCCCTCCCCTCCCCATCCCTCCCCCCCCTTCCACTCCTCTCCACGCTGTCTGTACGGAGTTTACACGTTCTCCCCGTTGCCCGCGTTTGAAACGCAGGCAGGTGGGACCGGTGTACTGTGGCTGGGCCATGTTGGCCGGCGTGGGCAATTGTTGGGCCGAAGGGCCTGTTTCCACACTGTATCACGCTCTGACTCGTTGCAACATGAGATAATAGTTACAGTGGTTTCACATCGATCTGGCCAGGAGTCTGGTTGCAATAATGCTGCTGCACACTGATCTACTCGGAGTGCAAAGTGAGGGGGGGGGGGGGGGGGGGTGCTGTCAGCACACTGAACGGTCACCGGCCCCATTTCCGTCCGCACCTGAAAAATCTGCCCTTTTTTTTTAGAAAACATCTGAGCAATCACCACCGCAGGGAACTGGTATCTGAGGCCCCCATCCCTGGAGGCAGGGTTGATATTATTCCCAGAGATCCAACCATTCTATTCAATGATTCACTGATGCACAAGGTCATACGTTGTGGGAGCAGAATTAGGCCATTCTGCCCATCAAGTCAACTCCCCAATTCAACCATGGCTGATCTATCTTACTATTCTCCTGCCATCTCCCCATAACCCCGGACACCCGTACTAATCAAGAATCTATTAATCTACACCTGAAACATGACCTCCGCAGCTAGCTGTGGCAATGAATTCCACAGATTCACCACCCTCTGACTAAAGAAGTTCCTCCTCAACTCTTCTCTAAAGTCCTGTCCTTTTATTCTGAGGTTGCGGTCCCTGGTCCTGGACTCTATCACTGGGAGGAACATCCTCTTCAATGATACCTGATGATCATATGTACCTGGGCACAGTGAAGCTCTTGGCTTTTTGCATAATATACACAAAGTACACAAACAGTTGCCACATTTCTGGTGCAGACAGTTATAAAAGTTGGCCCCTCTTTATTCTCGCCGGTCCCCCCACACCGGCCCCCATCTTTGTTCTCGCCGGTGATGTTTCGGGTCAAGACTATTCTTCAGACTCCTCCTCCCACATCATCTTGTACACCTCCAGAAGATCACCACTCAGTCTCCTGTGATCCAAGAAATAAAGTCCTTGCCTGCTCAACCTGGCCCTATGGAGTTAATAGATTCTCTCTTGCTTCTCCCAGTAGCCTGGGGCAGATCCTACTTGGTCCTGGGGTCTTGTTAGAGCATCTAAATGCTCTTCAAGAGACCTAACACCACCTATTTATGGACATCAAACTGTCCTAGTATATTAGTACTTCTCCACTGTCATGAAGGGCATGTCCCACTTGGGCGACTTTTCAGCGCGACCTTCACATTGAGACCTTCAAGCTCGCAGCACTCGCCTGAAAAACTGTGAACTGGAACGGTGACCGACAGAGTGGAACACACACGCACGCACGCACACGCACGCACGCACACACATGCACGCACAAACACACACGCACGCACACACGCATGCACACACACGCACGCACACACACGCACGCACACACACGGACGCACACACGCATGCACACACGCACGCACACACGCGCACGCACACACACGCACACACGCACGCACACGCACACACACACAAGCTCACGCACACACACGCACGCACACACGCACACACACACGCACGCTCGCACACACACACACGCACACTCGCACACACACCCGCACACACGCGCACGCACGCTCGCACACACACACGCACACACGCACACACGCACGCTCGCACACACACACAAGCACACACATGCACACACACACACGCACGTTCGCACACACACACACACGCACGCACACACACACACACGTACGCACGCACACGCACACGCACGCTCGCGCACACACACACACACACGCGCTCGCACACACACACGCACGCAAGTACGCACACACACACACACGCTCGCACACACACACGCACGCAAGTACACACACGCACGCAAACACACACACATGCACGCACGCGCACACACACGCTCGCACACACACACGCACGCACGCAAGTACGCACACACACACACACACACACACACACATGCTCGCACACACACACGCAAGCACGCAAGAACACACACGCACGCAAACACACACACAGGCACGCACGCGCACACACCCACGCACGCACACACACGCACGCACGCATACACACACGCTCGCACACACACACGCACGCACGCAAGTACGCACACACACACACACACACACACACATGCTCGCACACACACACGCAAGCACGCAAGAACACACACGCATGCAAACACACACACAGGCACGCACGCGCACACACCCACGCACGCACACACACGCACGCACGCATGCATGCACACGCACGCACACACACACGCACACACACGCACGCAAACAGACACACATGCACGCATGCGCACACACCCACGCACGTGCACACGCACATGCACACACGCACGCACGCATGCATGCACACACACGCGCACACACACACACACACACACACACACACACACACCTACGACTATAGGTTTATCGATTTTCTCCATGGCGACCAATTTTTGATCGCAGAAAATTTTTCAACATGTTGAAAAAATTGCGGCGACCATACTGAGGCCGTGACTAGTTCCCAGAATGCGGGAACTCCTCGCGACCATGTGGCATCCATGTGGCGAGCGCACAGTCTCCTGCAGTAGCCTAAAAAGTCAGGCAGGACAGGCCCATTTACTATCCTCCATGTCTGTTTCTTTGGTATGTACAGTTGCAAAGTATTTGTTTAGTATCTGACTCCAAGCATAAATACCTGCCTTTATCCTTGAGCGATACCGGGGGGGTGACGGTGGTGCAGTGGTAGAGTCGCTGCCTGAGATAGAGCTCTTGCAGATAGCGGAGTCTGGGGATATGGGGAGAAGGCAGGAACGGGGTACTGATTGTGGATGATCAGCCATGATCACATTGAATGGCGTTGCTAGCACGAAGGGCCGAATGGCCAACTCCTGCACCTATCGTCTATTGTCTTACACCGCTTACAGCGCCAGAGACCCGGGTTCGATCCTGACCATGGGTGCTGTCTGTACGGAGTTTGTACGCTTGGGTTTTCTCTGAGATCTTCGGTTTCCTCCCACACTCCAAATGCGTGCAGGTTTGTAAGATAACTGGCTCGGTATAAATGTAAATGGTTCCTAGTGTGTGTAGGATGATGTTAGTGTGCGGGGATCGCTGGTCGGTGCGGGTTCGGTGGGCCGAAGGGCCTGTTTCCGTGCTGCATCTCTAACCTAAACTAAACTAAGATGTATAAAATGTCTTGTGATTCTCTGTATTCCAACATGCCAATATCATTTCATGGTCCCATTTGACCTTCCTAATTCTCTGCTTGAGTTCCTGTCTGCTTACTTTATTATTCTTTAAAGGCCCTGTGATTTTGTTTGCAAAGACCTAACATATGTTTTATTTTGGACCAAATCTATGAACTCTCTGGTAATCCAGGGTTCCCTAACCCTGTCTCTCTTGCCTCTCTGTCTCACCTCAACATGCTGGTCCTGAATGTTTGATATGGACCAACACAGCCACCGCTGCGCACAATTTATTCTCCCCTGCCCATGCCTAATCATGTTGTAATCTGCCCCGTCACAAATTTAGTACTCCCCCCCCCCCCCCCCCCCCCAAGGTCCAGACTTATGCTTTTCAAAACTATCTTAAAACTTGTGGATTGAGTCTGAAGAAGGGTCTTGACCCAAAACATTTAGTGTCTATCTATATAACCATATAACCATATAACAATTACAGCACGGAAACAGGCCTTCTCGGCCCTTCCAGTCCGTGCCGACCATTTATTTTCCCCTAGTCCCATCTAGCTGCACTCAGACCATACCCCTCCATTCCCTTCCCGTCCATATACCTATCCACTTTACTTTTAAATGTTAAAATCGATCCTGCCTCCACCACTTCTGCTGGAAGATCATTCCACACAGCCACCACTCTCTGAGTAAAGAAGTTCCCCCTCATGTTACCCCTAAACTTCTGTCCCTTAATTCTCATGTCATGCCCTCTTGTTTGAATCTTCCCTACCCTCAATGGGAAAAGCTTATCCACGTCAACTCTGTCTATCCCTTTCGTCATTTTAAAGACCTCAATCAAGTCCGCCCTTAACCTTCTGCGCTCCAAAGAATAAAGACCTAACTTGTTCAACCTTTCTCTGTAACTTAGTTGCTGGAACCCAGGCAACATTCTAGTAAATCTCCTCTGTACTCTCTCTATTTTGTTGACATCCTTCCTATAATTAGGCGACCTAATTATTGTGTAAATTCAGTTCCCATCTCAGCAAGTTCAGTTGACGATTATAATAATTGACATTTGTCCTGCAATGTAAATGCAGGACTATTAATTATATTATTTAAAAAATGCAGCTTGCTTTTGTTTGAACTAATGTAGAGAATTGGAATCAAAGACTTGTCCCACCCCGGTCATTCCTTCTTCTCCCCGCTCCCGTCCGGCAGAAGGTACGGAAGCTTGAAAGCGCGCACCACCCCCAAACTCAGGAACAGCTTCTTCCCGTCTGTTATCAGGCTTATGAACGGTTCCCTCCATAAGCTAGGGTGCTGTCCGATTCACCTCCACCCCATCGCGGACATTGGACTTTGTCTCTGGAACTGATGCGCTACAATGCAGTCCAGAACCACGGGCCGCAGTTTAACAATAAGGGGTAAGCCATTTAGAACCGAGATGAGGAAACACTTTTTCTCACAGAGAGTGGTGAGTCTGTGGAATTTGCTGCCTCAGGAGGCGGTGCAGGCTAATTCTCTGGATGCTTTCAAGAGAGAGTTAGATAGGGCTCTTAAAGGGAGCGGAGTCAGGGGATATGGGGAGAAGGCAGGAACGGGGTACTGATTGTGGATGATCAGCCATGATCACATTGAATGGCGGTGCTGGCTAGAAGGGCCGAATGGCCTACTCCTGCGCCTATTGTCTATTGTCTATTGTTGAGAACTATATTCGGCACCCTGTATCTTTCCCTTTGCTCCACCTATTGTTTGTGTTAATTGTATTAATGTGTGGTATTCTCTGATCTGATTGAATAGCAAGCAAAGCAAAGCTTTTCACTGTACCCATCGGCAATAGGTACAGGAGTGTGGGAGCGCACAGCTCCAGATTCAGGGACAGTTTCTTCCTCGTTGTATCAGGCAACTGAACCATCCTACAACTGGAGAGCAGTCCTGAACAAAGATCCTATAGCGGAGCAAGAGAGACCACTCCTGCTAAACGCAATGGGCTGACGTGTAGTACGCAACAGAACGGAACGTGGGCCTTTTTTTCATCCATTTCAGTAACCGGAGCCGACCGGACCCGACTCGCAGTGTAATCAACGTTGGGGGCGGACAGTTTGTGTTAATAAATTAAAATTCTGAAAATGAGGAGAAGATTTTTACCAAAGAACTTTTACTTTTACGAGGATGTTTCCGTAACCGGCGTCTGTCTCCCCACTAGCATCCTACGGGATCTTTGGTGCGGAGACGGAAGCTGGTTACGGAAATGGGGCCGAAAATTACCCATGAATCTGCCCGTGACCGTACTACGTCTTTTTTCGTCCAGTGGACTATCTTGCTCGCTGCTGGAACTTTGGTCCTGAACTACGATCTACCTCACTGGAGACCCTTGATTATCCTTGATCGATCTTTACTGGCTTCATCTTGCACTAAATGTCATTCACGTTATTCCCTTTATCATTCCCTTTATCACTGTAAATGGCCCGATTGTAATCATGTATTGGCTATCCAGCGAGTGGTTAGCCCGCGACGTACGTTGCTCCGTACTTTGGTACACGTGACAATACATTAAACTCAAACTCAAGCTGACAATAAAAAACAAAACTTAATTCGCATACTTATTTTAAGTTTATAATTCTCCAAAGGAGGCCAGTTGGCCAATTTTGAGCGTTGACCTCTTCTGTTGAGCAAGTGAATTAGCCTCGATTTCCCGCCACAATTTCATTACGTTTTCTTCCTATTCCATAGTTCAGTTTAGTTCAGTTTAGTTTAATGATACAGCGCAGAATCAGGCCTTCGGCCCACCGAGTCCGCACCGACCACTATCCTACACACACTAGGGACAATTTACAATTTTATACCAAGCCAATTAACCTACAAACCTGTACATCCTAGGACAATAGACAAAAGACAATGGGTGCAGGAGTAGGCCATTCGGCCCTTCGAGCCAGCCCTGCCATTCAATGTGATCATGGCTGATCATCCACAATCAGTACCCCGTTCCTGCCTTCTCCCCATATCCCCTGACTCTCCTATCTTTAAGAGCCCTCTCTAGCTCTCTCTTGAAAACATCCAGAGAACCGGCCTCCACCACCCACTGAGGCAGAGAATTCCACACACTCACAACTCTGTGTGTGAAAAAGTGTTTCCTCGTCTCTGTTCTAAATGGTTTACCCCTTATTTTTAAACTGTGGCCCCTGGTTCTGGGCTCCCCCAACATCGGGAACATGCTTCCTGCCTCCAGTGTGTCCAAATCCTTAACAAACTGATATGTTTCAATAAGATTCCCTCTCATCCTTCTGAATTCCAGAGTATACAAGCCCAGCTGCTCCATTCTCTCAGCATATGACAGTCCCGCCATCCCGGGAATTAACCTTGTAAACCTACACTGCACTCCCTCAATAGCAAGAATGTCCTTCCTCAAATGACGGGACCAAAACTGCACACAATACTCCAGGTGTGGTCTTACTAGGGCTCTGTACAACTGCAGAAGGACCTCTTTGCTCCTATATTCGATTCCTCTTGTTATAAAGGCCAACATGCATTCACTTTCTTCACTGCCTGCTGTACCCGCATGCTTACTTTCATTGACTGATGAACAAGGACCCCCAGATCCCGTTGTACTTCCCCTTTTCCCAACTTGACGCCATTTAGATAGTAATCTGCCTTCCTGTTTTTGCTACCAAAGTGGATAACCTCACATTTCTCCACATTAAACGCCATCTGCCATGCTTCCGCCCACTCCCCCAGCCTGTCCAAGTCACCCTGCGTTCTCATAGCATCCTCCTCACAGTTCACACTGCCATCCAGCTTTGTGTCCTCTGCAAATTTGCTGATGTTACTTTGAATCCCTTCATCCAAATCATTGATGTATATTGTAAATAGCTGCGGTCCCAGCACCAAGCCTTGCGGTACCCCACTAATCACTGCCTGCCATTCTGAAAGGGACCCGTTAATCCCTACTCTTTGTTTCCTGTCTGCCAACCAATTTTCTATCCACGTCAGCACTCTACCCCCAATACCATGTGGCCTAATTATGCTTTCTGAAAGTCCAGGTACACAACATCCACTGGCTCTCCCTTGTCCATTTTCCTAGTTACATCGTCAAAGTTACATCTGGAGTGTGGGAGGGAACCAGAAATCTCAGAGAAACCCCACGGGGAGAACGTACAAACTCCGTACAGACAGCGCCCGTAGTCGGGATCGAACCCAGGTCCCCGGCTCTGCATTCGCTGTGTGGGAACAACTCTACCGCTGCGCCACCGTGCTGCCCCTCCAGTTATGTTGCCGTGGAATGCTTATCCACCCAGACAGGGGTGTACAGAAAAAAATATCGCTGGGAATACCACCTTAATGTATGGGTCTGAGTTTTATTCGCCACTTAATAAAACACAGCCAGTGTCTTCGGAAAACAAGCAAAGGGAAAAAAATTGTTTTTTTTTCTTCAAGCTCGTGAAAAAAAAAGAAAGCCATTGTTTTCACGGCTGGGTGAGATTGGAACAAAGAAGGAAGGTGAGTTCTCACGAGCTGTAGTGAGGTGAGTTATCAATGCCGTGCATCAATCTGCTAACTGCTTGGCTTACCATGTGCAGAGTGGCACCGTTAAATTCATTGCAACTTTGCAATTGGTCACCTGGCCACGTTTCTCCGGCCTGGAGCCATGTGGAACTCATTGGCAATTTGCCTTTGTGCTTAACCGCAGCCTAAGACCAAGCCTTTCCTGTCCCCGCTCCTCTCGAGGCAATACTTCTTCAGAACGGTCCGGTCAGTTGTTCCGCAGGAAATGAACAACTCAAGCATAGATAACCTATTCCTCTTTATAAATACATCTGAACTCTCGGGGCCTTGCACAATTTGTGTTCCCTTGCGTGGCTGGTTGGCTTCCTGATTTACCTGCAGACCGGGCATCGTCAGAAGGTGCAATGATGCAGATATTGTCGAACACAACAGCCTTGCCCTCGCACAAAAATAATGCACTAACGTTGCTAACTTTAATGATAGGACTCGAGGGTTTGAGCTCTGGGGAGAGGTTGAGCAGCCTATGGCTTTATTCCTTGGAGCGCAGGAGGATGAGGAGTGATCCTATAGAGATGTACAAGTTCAGGAGAGGAATAGGGGGCTACCCAAAAAGCTGGAGAAACTCAGCGGCTGCAGCAGCAGCAGCAGCATCGAAGGAGCGAAGGAGATGGGCGACGTTTCGGGTCGAGACCCTTCTTCAGACAGGAGAGGAATAGATCGGGTATATGCGGTGATTGCCATCGGAGTGGACTCGGTGGGCCAAAGGGCCTGTTTCCATGCTGTATTGGGAGCATTTCCACGATGTATTTAAGAGAGAGTTGGATATAGCTCTTCGGGCTAATGGAATCAAGGGGTATTGGTGAAAGCAGGAATGGGGCACTGATTTTGGATGATCAGCCATGATCATATTGATTCATGGTGCTGGCTCGAAGGGCAGAATGGTCTACTCCTGCACCTATTTTCTCTGTTTCTATTTATCTATGTATCCCAAAAGTCTAAAAGTGCAAGCATATGTGCAAGGTAGGCGGATGAAGGGAGATCTTAGAGAGGTGTACAGAATGTAGCTCTGGGAAGGATTTGCATACGTTGTTTCCCCAATGGGGATGAATGCAGAAAAATCTGCACCATTACACACCTGCACTATTACACATCTGCACTATTACACATCTGCACTATTACACATCTGCACTATTACACACCTGCACAATTACACATCTGCACCATTACACACCTGCACTATTACACATCTGCACTATTACACATCTGCACCATTACACACCTGCACTATTACACATCTGCACTATTACACATCTGCACTATTACACATCTGCACTATTACACACCTGCACAATTACACATCTGCACCATTACACACCTGCACTATTACACATCTGCACTATTACACACCTGCACTATTACACACCTGCACTATTACACACCTGCACTATTACACACCTGCATTATTACACACCTGCACTATTACACACCTGCACTATTACACATCTGCACCATTACACATCTGCACCATTACACATCTGAACTATTACACATCTGCACCATTACACATCTGCACCATTACACATCTGCACTATTACACATCTGCACCATTACACATCTGCACTATTACACATCTGCATTATTACACATCTGCACCATTACACATCTGCACTATTACACATCTTCACTATTACACATCTGCACCATTGCACACCTGCACTATTACACATCTGCACCATTACACATCTGCACTATTACACATCTGCATCATTACACATCTGCACCATTACACATCTGCACTATTACACATCTGCACTATTACACATCTGCACGATTACACATCTGCACCATTACACATCTGCACCATTACACATCTGCACTATTACACATCTGCACCATTACACATCTGCATCATTACACATCTGCATGATTACACATCTGCATGATTACACATCTGCACTATTACACATCTGCACATTGCACATCTGCACTATTCCAAGCAGCAAGAACAACACTAACTGTAGCACAGCTGTTCTGTGGCCAGATTAACTTGTCCCAACGTAATGTGCAGCAGACTTTTCTCCAGTATGTGGCTGAGAAAAACCTTTGGGGCCCAAACTCTCCCACCCTGATTTGAGTTTGCCTTTAACTCTGGGAGTATGCCAACCCCCTAATTATAGTTGTGAAATTTGAAGTCCAGGCACTTAAAAATAATTTGCAGATACATAATTGTTTCCTTGTGTTTCGCGATTATAAAAATGTCGGGGAAATCCACAGGTGTACCTTGCCCATCTGTGCCAATTGCTCCCGGCCCTAGCCTCTGGTATCTCTTATTGCTATCTGTGCTCTAGCGTTACTATAACACAAGCTGGAACCTATTCAGGGACTGTGTCAACATCACAGTCATGCAGTGTTTAGTTATAGATGTAGTTCTAGAGATACAGCGCAGAAACAGGCCCTTCGGGCCACCGAGTCCATACTGACCAGCGATCCCTGCATATTTATACCAAACCTATTACCCTACAAACCTGTACGTCTCTGGTGTGTGAGAGGAAACCGAAGAACATGTCCGCGGGTGGTTGCCGGGGAGTCGCCTTCACGGTCGTGAGGAGTTCCCGCATTTTGGGAACTAGTCGCGGCCTCTTAATGGTCGCCGCGAATTCTTCAACACGTTGACAAAATTAGCGGCGACTAGAGTGAAGAGTGGCGAGAATGCTCGTGCCGTAGGTGGGTCACCAGGAGGTCCTAGTGGGTCGCCAGGAGGTTGAAAGTTCTCGTAGGTTGTCGCCGGTGCTGACCGGTGGATTTCATCGGCTCATTGCCGTGCATCAGTGATCTCCGATCTTATAGAAACTTACAAAATTCTTAAGGGGTTGGACAGGCTAGATGCAGGAAGATTGTTCCCGATGTTGGGGAGGTCCAGGACAAGGGGTCACAGCTTAAGGATAAGGGGGAAATCCTTCAGGACCGAGATGAGAAGGACTTTTTTCACACAGAGAGTGGTGAGTCTCTGGAACTCTCTGCCACAGAGGGTAGTTGAGGCCAGTTCATTGGCTATATTTAAGAGGGAGTTAGATGTGGCCCTTGTGGCTAAGGGGATCAGAGGGTATGGAGAGAAGGCAGGTACGGGATACTGAGTTGGATGATCAGCCATGATCATATTGACTGGCGGTGCAGGCTCGAAGGGCCGAATGGCCTACTCCTGCACCTAATTTCTATGTTTCTATTGGGAAAGAAAAGGTGAGCAGTAGTTTTCAGAACCAAGGATAACCGGCCGGTAAAATGTTAAATGTCCGCCGAGCTTCACAGTCGTGTATCTCTGGCTTGTTAAAAGTTGTCTCCACTCCTACTACCCCCCCCCCCCACTCTTTTAAACAACTTATCGTACACTGTGCTTTCGCCATCTTAATTACAGCGCCAACCTTCCTGTTCATCGCGGTGTGTGTCCGTATCACCGTGTGAATTTCACTCAGACAGCGCTCCCCCCCCCCGCTTGCCCTGTCCCCCGCTTGCCTGCATAACGGGCTGGTGAAGGAAGCGATGTGTGTGTGTTCCACTCTGACAGTCGCCGTTCCAGCCGCCGGTTTTTCAGGCGACTGTCGACAACTTGGCAGTCGCGTGAAAAATCGCCCAAGTGGGACAGGCCCTTAAGAATTCCATGGAATCCTGCTTGAAAAATGTCGCACAAAAAAGGCAAGAGAACGCAGGGACAAATCAGATCTTTTTCTTTGTAAAAACAGATTTATTCATTATTGCTACATCTCATTATTTTGGCTACACACCATGATCCACACTACTTAAAATGCAGGATATGCAACAATGGGAATATTACATGAAAAACAGGAAAATAACAGGGAAGTTTGGAGGCCTTCAGTTTCACTACTGAGGTTTGTGTTTACGGAAAGTCCCGTATACATGATATGAACATTCTGATACGAATATGACCATTAAGATTGTGCTCGGGGTTCGTCAATTTGGTCTGAGAAGGATATTCTACCAGGTTCATGTTATTTCCTTGCCTGAAAATTAAGTTTCTCTTGAAAAGCACCCCACAGCTTTGAATGTACATTCAGGAAAAGAATTCATAATTTCATCCGTACACAAGCTGTACTGTGAAAAGGTTTGCAGATGTTGAAGTTTATTTATTAGCTCTCCTGTGCCACATGGCCAGTCGCTGGTTGCAGGTAGCCCCACAGAGACAAACACTTTGATTTCACGCTGGGCCTGTGCTCGCTGGAGTGTCAAAGGATTGGGGGGGGGGGGGGGGGGGGGGGAACTCTATGAAACTTTACCAAACAGTGAAAGGCCTGGGGCGAGTGGATGTGGAGAGGATGTTTCCACCAGCGGGAGAGTCCAGGATCAGCGGTCACAGCCTCAGAATTAAAGGACGTTCCTTTAGGAAGGAGATGAGGAGGAATTTCTTTGGTCAGAGGGTGGTGAATCTGTGGAATTCATTGCCACAGACGGCTGTGGAGGCCAAGTCGGTGGATAATTTTAAGGCGGTGATAGTTAGATTCTTGATTAAGTGAGTAAGTAAGTAAGTTTATTGGCCTAGTATTCACATACAAGGAATTTGCCTTGGTGCTCCGCCCACAAGTACGGGTGTCAAAGGTTACGGGGAGAAGGCAGGATAATGGGGTTAAGAGGGACAGATAGATCAGCGGTGATTGAATTACAGAGTCGACTTGATGGGCTGAATGGCCTAATTCTGCTCCTAGAACCTATGAACATGAATCATATAAATAACTATGCCAATAGTTATAATAGTATGCTCGGTCGGATGGCGCAGTTTGATAAGGGTGACACGGTGGCGCAGAGTTGCTGCCTTACAGCACCAGGGACCCGGGTTCGATCCCGACTACGGGCGCTGTCTGTACAGAGTTTGTACGTTCTTCCCGTGGCCAGCGTGGGTTTTCTCCGAGATCTTCGGTTTCCTGCCACTCTCCAAAGACGTGCAGGCCTGTAGGTTAATTGGCTTGGTATAAATGTAAAAATTGTCCCTAGTGTGTGTAGGATGGTGTTAATGTGTGGGGATCACTGGTCGGTGCGGACTCGGTGGGCCGAAGGGCCTGTTTCTCTGAACTAAACCAAACTAAACTAAAGGATTACCTGGAAGGATAGAAACATAGAAAAATAGGTGCAGGAGCAGGCCATTCGGCCCTTCGAGCCTGCACCGTCATTCAATGTGATCATGGCTGATCATCCAACTCAGTATCCCGTACCTGCCTTCTCTCCATACCCCCTGATCCCTTTAGCCACAAGTGCCACATCTAACGCCCTCTTAAATATAGCCAATGAACTGGGCTCAACTACCCTCTGTGGCAGAGAATTCCAGAGACCCACCACTCTCTGTATAAAGAATGTTTTCCTCATCTCGGTCCTAAAGGAATTCCCCCTTGTCCTTAGACTGTGACCCCTTGTTCTGGACTCCCCAACATCAGGAACAATCTTCCTGCATCTAGCTTGTCCAACCCCTTAAGAATTTTGTAAGTTTCTATAAGATCCCCCCTCAATCTTCTAAATTCCAGCGAGTGCAAGCCGAGTCTATCCAGTCTTTCCTCATTTGAAAGTCCTGACATCCCAGTATCTTCAATAGAAGCTACTAAATGGGGATGTTTAAATTAATTTTCACCGAGCACCCGTCACTGTGGTACTGATCCTATAATTAAGGCCAGTACTGTTGGCCTCAGTGTTAATGGTACCACATCATCAGAGCAATCAGCAGTTACTCCAGCAGCACCATCATCTATTAGAGTACTGTTGAAACTTGCACCTTAAACTAATCATGTGGAAAACCTTCACAGAAATGACACCTGTTGATTTTAAAATCCTCTTCTTTTCAACCATTTTGAACATATCATCTCCCATGTGAACGTGGAGACTGGGAACGTCGCACAAAATGTGGGAAAGATAAGGGGAGGAGATGGATCTTATATAAAATGTTGCTGCATTTAGTTTAGTTTCGAGATGGGGCCACGGAAAGAGCGTTCACGTCACGGCCATGTCTCCACCAACCTTTCCACCACCGCGCACAAGAAGCGACAAGACAGACACCATCGCGTGCAGACGCCGAGAAGTGGGTTCAGCTCTGGCTGAACAACTTCTAATCTTGTGTGTGGACTCGATAAGAAGATGAAGGTTAGAGATACAGAGCGGAAACAGGCCCCTCGGCCTACTGACCTCCCACCAACCAACAATCCCCATATATATAGAAACATGGAAGCATAGACAACAGGTGCAGGAGTAGTCCAGTCGGCCCTTTGGGCCAGCACCGCCATTCAATATGATCGTGGCTGATCATCCAAAATCAGTACCCCGTTCCTGCCTACTCCCCATAGCCCTTGACTCCGTTAGCCCTGAGGGATTGCCTAACCCTCTCTTGAAAACACAGATAGTGGAACAGCAGATGCTGGTTTGTACCCAAGATAGACGCACAGTGCTGGTGTAACTCAGTGGGGCAGGCGGCATCTAAGGGGAAAATGGATGGGTGACGTTTCAGGTTGGAACCCTTCTTCAGGCGATCTTCTTCAGGGTGAAGAGAGGTTCCGACCTGAAACGTCACCTATTCCTTTTCTCCAGAGTTGCGGCAAGGGGGGAGGTGAATGCGTTAAGGTGCACAACTGGAGGGGAGGTTCATTTAGTTGAGAGACACAGCGAGGAAACACCATACACTTCCACACGCTAGCACTACCCTACACACACTGGGGACAATTTAAACCTATACCAAGCCAATTGCTTCTCTATCGAATGTGGGAGGAAACCGGAGAAAACCCACTCTGCACAGACAGCACCCGTAGTCAGGATCGAACCCGGGTCTCCGGCGCTGTGAGGCAGCAACTCTACCGCTGCGCCACCGTGCCGCACAGATTGCTGCTTTCAAGTAGACAATGGTTTTTTTATGTCAGCCGTCAGCTGAGCAGTGCAATTGGAGAACACAGATTGTGTGGGTTGATGAGATGGTATCTTCTCCCTTCACATCAGATAGCGCTGCATGTTCCTGAGACTGAGACCCAGTTACTACACAGCATGGCTCAGAATTCAGCTGTGCAAGGAGCTGTAATTACACAGCGGTGATTTTTGATTGCACAGATTGTCCTTGGCTTATCAATGTCTGAGACTTCCCAGGGTAAGTTGTTAAGCTGCTAAACCACATGGGGCAAATATGATTTTTTTTCCCACAAATGCATGAATTTATTTTTACACGTTGGCGATTCTCGTTTGTGTCTATCTCCTCCTCCCGTCCCCTTCTCCTCTCATTCCCCTTCCCTACTTCACTTCCCTCCCTCCAGCCAGTAGTATCCGACCAGTCTGACTGACCCCCCCGATTACATTTCATCCCACTGCGCCGCATTGCCACCTTCCCCGAGTTAACAATGATCTATTCTACATTTACCTTGATTGTCATCCCCTTTGATGTCTCGTCTTCACACCTTACCCTTCCTTACCTCTGTGTCTCTTCTCCCCCCCCACCTGAAGAAGGGCCTCGGCCCGACACGTCACCCATTCCTTCTCTCCAGGGATGCTGCCTGTCCCGCTGAGTTACTCCTGCATTTTGTGTGCAATGAATCCATTATTTTCCAGATAGGGATGTTTTCAAGGGAGAGTTATGGCCCGGTCCCACTGTACGAGTTCATTCCAAGAGCTCTCCCGAGTTTAAAAAAAAAATCAAACTGGTGTTAAGCATGTAAAATGAACATAGCTGGTACGCTGCAGCTCGGGGACGTCTCTTAGCAGCTCGTAACGCTAACGGCAGGTACTCGGGAAGACTCGCTAATGGCAAGTAAGCTCGGGAGATTTTTCAACATGTTGAAAAATGTCCACGAGAGCCCCGAGTACCGACGAGCGGCCGTTACCGTAAATCTCCGCGTTCGAATCAGCGCAAACTCGGGGAGAACACTTGAATGAACTCGTAAAGTGGGACAGGGCTTTAAGACAGAGCTGCCAGAGCTAATGGAATCAGGGGATATGGGGAGAAGGCAGGAACGGGGTACTGATTGTGGATGATCAGCCATGATCACATTGAATGGCGGTGCTGGCTCGAAGGGGCCGAATGGTCTACTCCTGCACCTATTGTCTATGTTTCAATGCTTCTATGATCGCAGGGGTGAAGCAATTTGCTGGAAATTAATTTATCTTCACAACAGGCTTAAAGGCTGGGATCAGCAGGATCGTTTGCCAGTCGCACAAAAGGCGAGCTAAACAAATGCAATCATAAAAGGAAAGGAGACAATGTCAGCAAGTGATTCGGGGACCACACAGGGAGAGGTGTAAGTGCAAACCGCCCATTGACAACGCTACTGAATCCCAGGGTCGGGCTAAGATGGGGCTGCCCCCATCTCCAGGGACATCACGGATGAATTAACCAACTGAGTACTGTTCATGACCCCGGGAATGAGTGGGTTAACACACGGCGAGCGTTTGACGGCACTGGGCCTGCACTCGCTGGGGTTTAGAAGAGCGTGAGGGGGGACCTCAGTGAAACTTACAGAATGAGTGGAAGGCTTGGATAGAGTGGATGTGGAGAGGATGTTTCCACTAGTGGGAGAGTCTAGGGCTAGAAGTCTCAGCCTCTGAATTAAAGGACATTCTTTCCGAAAGATGGGAAGGAATTTATTTCGTCAGAGGGTGGTGAGTCTGCGGACTTTATTGCCACAGACGGCTGTGGAGGCCAAGTCAGTGGATGCTTTTAAGGCAGAGATAGATAGATTCTTGATTAGTGCGGGTGTCAGGGGTGTTGGGGAGAAGGCAGGAGAATGGGGTTAGGAGGGAGAGATAGATCTGCCACGATTGAATGGCAGAGTAGACTAGATGGGCCGAATAACTACTTTGGTTCTGTCTTCACTAAGGAAGACATAAATAATCTGCCGGAAATAGCAGTGGAACGGGGGTCAAATAAGATGGAGGAACTGAGTGAAATCCAGGTTGGCCGGGAGGTGGTGTTGGGTAAATTGAACGGATTGAAGGCCGATAAATCCCCAGGGCCAGATAGTCTGCATCCCAGAGTACTCAAGGAGGTAGCCACAGAAATAGTGGATGCATTAGTGATAATTTTTCAAAATTCCTTAGATTCTGGAGTAGTTCCTGAGGATTGGAGGGTAGCTAATGTAACCCCACTTTTTAAAAAAGGAGGGAGAGAGAAAGCGGGGAATTACAAACCAGTTAGTCTAACATCGGTAGTGGGGAAACTGCTAGAGTCAGTTATTAAAGATGGGATAGCAGCGCATTTGGAAAGTGGTGAAATCATTGGACAAAGTCAGCATGGATTTACGAAAGGTAAATCATGTCTGACAAATCTGATAGAATTTTTCGAGGATGTAACTAGTAGAGTGGATAAGGGAGAACCAGTGGATGTGTTATATCTAGACTTTCAGAAGGCTTTCGACAAGGTCCCGCATAAGAGATTAGCATACAAACTTAAAGCACACGGTATTGGGGGTTCAGTATTGATGTGGATAGAGAACTGGCTAGCAGACAGGAGGCAAAGGGTAGGAGTAAACGGGTCCTTTTTCAGAATGGCAGGCAGTGACTAGTGGGGTGCCGCAAGGCTCAGTGCTGGGACCCCAGCTATTTACAATATATATTAATGATTTGGATGAGGGAATTCAATGCAACATCTCCAAATTTGCAGATGATACCAAGCTGGGGGGTATAGTTAGGTGTGAGGAGGATGCTTGGAGGCTGCAGGGTGATTTGGATAGGCTGAGTGAATGGGCAGATGCATGGCAGATGCAGTACAATGTGGATAAATGTGAGGTTATCCACTTTGGTGGCAAAAACATGAGGGTAGACTATTATCTGAATGGTGGCAGATTAGGTAAGGGGGAGATGCAACGAGACCTGGGTGTCATGGTACACCAGTCATTGAAAGTAGGCATGCAGGTGCAGCAGGCAGTGAAGAAAGCAAATGGTATGTTAGCATTCATAGCGAAAGGATTTGAGTATAGGAGCAGGGAGGTTCTACTGCAGTTGTACAGGGTTTTGGTGAGGCCACACCTGGAGTACTGCGTACAGTTTTGGTCTCCAAATCTGAGGAAAGACATCCTTGCCATAGAGGGGGTACAGAGAAGATTCACCAGACTGATTCCTGGGATGTCAGGACTTTCATATGAGGAAAGATTGGATAGACTCGGTTTGTACTCGATGGAATTTAGAAGATTGAGGGGGGATCTTATAGAAACCTACAAAATTCTTAAGGGGTTGGACAAGCTAGATGCTGGAAGATTGTTCCCGATGTTGGGGGAGTCCAGAACAAGGGGTCACAGTCTAAGGATAAGGGGGAATTCCTTTAGGACCGAAATGAGGAAAACATTCTTTACACAGAGAGTGGTGAGTCTCTGGAATTCTCTGCCACAGAAGGTAGTTGAGGCCAGTTCATTGGCTATATTTAAGAGGGCGTTAGATGTGGCACTTGTGGCTAAAGGGATCAGGGGGTATGGAGAGAAGGCAGGTACGGGATACTGAGTTGGATGATCAGCCATGATCACATTGAATGGCGGTACAGGCTCGAAGGGCCGAATGGCCTACTCCTGCACCTATTTTCTATGTTTCTATGTTTCTATGAATGGCCTAATTCTGCTCCTATCACTGAAGTCAAACGGCAAGATGCGCTCACTGTCATTTAAAGTAGATCACAAAAGGGTTCCTCGTGAAGTATTACTAGATTGTACCCAGGCCTCCAGTCTAGTTTATTGTCACGTGTACCGAGGGCTTTTGTTGCGTGCTAACCAGTCAGTGGAAGGACAACACATGATTACAATCGACCCATTTACAGTGTACGGATACGTGATAAGGGAATAACGTTTAGTGCAAGGTAAAGCCAGTGATGACCGATCAAAGATAGTCCGAGGGTCACCAATGAGGTAGATAGTAGTTCAGGACCGCTCTCTAGTTGTGGTAGGATGGTTCAGTTGCCTGATACCAGCTGGGAAGAAACTGTCTCTGAATCTGGAGGTGTGCGTTTTCACACTTCTGTATCTCTTGCCTGATGGGAGAGGGGAGAAGAGGGAGTGGCCAGGGTGCGACTGGTCCTTGATGATGCTGCTGGCCTTGCCGAGGCAGCGGAGTCAATGGAAGGGAGGTTGGTTTAGTTTAGTTTCGTTTGGTTCACAGACACAGCGTAGAAACAGGCCCTTCGGCCCACCGGGTCCGTGCCGACCAGCGATCCCAGCACACTAACACTATCCTACATCCAGGATATTTAAACTGAATAAGGGGGGTGGGGTATCAAATGGGATAGTCGAGGACGGAGTTAGAGGGAAAGAGAGTAAAGCGATGGTTAATGACCCCAGAATTAACGGGGAAGAAAGCTCACAAAGGGATAGGAGAGTATGGCCAAGTGTTATAGGGATCGATGTGAAAGGGGCCACTTGTCAACATAATTGTATAAGGAGTAAGAGTGTTGTAAAAACAAGCCTGAAGGCTTTGTGTCTCAATGCGAGGAGCATTCGTAATAAGGTGGATGAGTTGAAGGTGCAGATAGCGATTAATGACTATGCTATAGTTGGAATCACGGAGACTTGGCTCCAGGATGACCAAGGCTGGGAGCTGAACATCCAGGGATATTCAATATTCAGGAGGGATAGACGAAAAGGAAAAGGAGGTGGGGTAGCGTTGCTGGTGAGAGAGGAGATTAATGCAATAGAAAGGAAGGACATTAGCGTGGAGGATGTGGAATCGATATGGGTAGAGCTGCGAAACTCTAAGGGGCAGAAAACGCTAGTGGGAACTGTGTACAGGCCACCTAACAGTAGTATTGGAGTTGGGGATGGCATCAAACAGGAAATTAGAAATGCGTGCAACAAGGGTAACACGGTTATAATGGGTGACTTCAATCTGCATGTAGATTGGGTGAATCAAATTGGCAGGGGTGCCGAGGAAGAGGATTTCCTGGAATGTATGCGGGATAGTTTTCTCAACCAACATGTGGAGGAACCAACGAGAGAGCAGGCTATTCTAGACTGGGTATTGAGTAATGAGGAAGGGTTAGTTAGCAGTCTTGTTGTGCGTGGCCCCTTGGGCAAGAGTGACCATAATATGGTTGAGTTCTTCATTAGGATGGAGAGTGACAAAATTCAGTCAGAAACAAGGGTTCTGAACTTGAACAAAGGTAACTTTGAAGGTATGAGATGTGAATTGGCCAAGATAGACTGGCAGGTGATTCTTAAAGGGTTGACAGTGGATGTGCAATGGAAGGTATTTAAAGACTGCATGGATGAAGTACAAAAGTTGTTCATACCAGTTTGGCAAAAGAATAAATCGGGGAAGGTGGTGCATCCATGGATAACAAGGGAAATCAGGGATAGTATAAAAACAAAAGATGAGGCATACAAATTTGCCAGAAAAAGCAGCCTACCGGAGGACTGGGAGAAATTCAGAATCCAGCAGAGGAGGACAAAGGGCTTAATTAGGAAAGGGAAAATAGATTATGAAAGGAAACTGGCAGGGAACATAAAAACTGACTGCAAAAGTTTTTATAGAATGTAAAGAGAAAGAGACTAGTTAAAACAAATGTTGGTCCCTTGCAGTCAGAAACAGGTGAATTGATCATGGGGAACAAGGACATGGCAGACCAATTGAATAACTACTTTGGTTCTGTCTTCACTAAGGAAGACATAAATAATCTGCCGGAAATAGCAGTGGAACGGGGGTCAAATAAGATGGAGGAACTGAGTGAAATCCAGGTTAGCCGGGAGGTGGTGTTGGGTAAATTGAACGGATTGAAGGCCGATAAATCCCCAGGGCCAGATAGTCTGCATCCCAGAGTACTCAAGGAGGTAGCCACAGAAATAGTGGATGCATTAGTGATAATTTTTCAAAATTCCTTAGATTCTGGAGTAGTTCCTGAGGATTGGAGGGTAGCTAATGTAACCCCACTTTTTAAAAAAGGAGGGAGAGAGAAAGCGGGGAATTACAGACCAGTTAGTCTAACATCGGTAGTGGGGAAACTGCTAGAGTCAGTTATTAAAGATGGGATAGCAGCGCATTTGGAAAGTGGTGAAATCATTGGACAAAGTCAGCATGGATTTACGAAAGGTAAATCATGTCTGACAAATCTGATAGAATTTTTCGAGGATGTAACTAGTAGAGTGGATAAGGGAGAACCCGTGGATGTGTTATATCTAGACTTTCAGAAGGCTTTCGACAAGGTCCCGCATAAGAGATTAGCATACAAACTTAAAGCACACGGTATTGGGGGTTCAGTATTGATGTGGATAGAGAACTGGCTAGCAGACAGGAGGCAAAGGGTAGGAGTAAACGGGTCCTTTTCAGAATGGCAGGCAGTGACTAGTGGGGTGCCGCAAGGCTCAGTGCTGGGACCCCAGCTATTTACAATATATATTAATGATTTGGACGAGGGAATTCAATGCAACATCTCCAAATTTGCAGATGATACCAAGCTGGGGGGTATAGTTAGGTGTGAGGAGGATGCTTGGAGGCTGCAGGGTGATTTGGATAGGCTGAGTGAATGGGCAGATGCATGGCAGATGCAGTACAATGTGGATAAATGTGAGGTTATCCACTTTGGTGGCAAAAACATGAGGGTAGACTATTATCTGAATGGTGGCAGATTAGGTAAGGGGGAGATGCAACGAGACCTGGGTGTCATGGTACACCAGTCATTGAAAGTAGGCATGCAGGTGCAGCAGGCAGTGAAGAAAGCAAATGGTATGTTAGCATTCATAGCGAAAGGATTTGAGTATAGGAGCAGGGAGGTTCTACTGCAGTTGTACAGGGTTTTGGTGAGGCCACACCTGGAGTACTGCGTACAGTTTTGGTCTCCAAATCTGAGGAAAGACATCCTTGCCATAGAGGGGGTACAGAGAAGATTCACCAGACTGATTCCTGGGATGTCAGGACTTTCATATGAGGAAAGATTGGATAGACTCGGTTTGTACTCGATGGAATTTAGAAGATTGAGGGGGGATCTTATAGAAACCTACAAAATTCTTAAGGGGTTGGACAAGCTAGATGCTGGAAGATTGTTCCCGATGTTGGGGGAGTCCAGAACAAGGGGTCACAGTCTAAGGATAAGGGGGAATTCCTTTAGGACCGAAATGAGGAAAACATTCTTTACACAGAGAGTGGTGAGTCTCTGGAATTCTCTGCCACAGAAGGTAGTTGAGGCCAGTTCATTGGCTATATTTAAGAGGGCGTTAGATGTGGCACTTGTGGCTAAAGGGATCAGGGGGTATGGAGAGAAGGCAGGTACGGGATACTGAGTTGGATGATCAGCCATGATCACATTGAATGGCGGTGCAGGCTCGAAGGGCCGAATGGCCTACTCCTGCACCTATTTTCTATGTTTCTATGTTTCTATAATGTTTACATTTACCAAGCCAATTAACCTACAAACCTGCACGTCTCTGGAGTGTGGGAGGAAACCGAAGTTCTCGGAGAAAACCCATGCAGATCACGGGGAGAGCGTACAAACTCTGTACAGACAGCACCTGTAGTCGGGATGAACCCGGGTCTCTGGCGCTGGATTCGCTGTAAGGCAGCAACTCTACCGCTGCGCCACCGTTGACCGCCCGTGGCTGGTTTGTGCGATGGTCTGGGCTGCGGCCACAATTTGCTGCAATTTTTTGTGGTCTTGGACGGAGCTGTTCCCAAACCAAGCTGGGACGCATCCTGATAAAATACTGTCTACGGTGCATCTGCAGGAGTTGGTGAGAGTTGTAGGGGACATACCAAACTTCCTCAGCTTTCACAAAATGCAGCGGGGTCCTGATGCCCCTGCCTCAGGTCGGCAAGGGGTCAAACCATGGAGAATGAAGATGTGCTGGAGGTACAAAGGAATGATGAGCTGCGATCGAAGTTTCAGTGCACTGTTCAACCTATTGAAGGGGAACCTGTTGAAGGGGTCTTGTTGGCACAGCTGGTGGAGCCACTGCCTCACATCGCCAGGCACCTGGGTTCGATCCTGACCTTGGGCGCTGTCTACGTGGAATTTGCACGTTCTCCCTGTGACCGCGTGTGGTTCAATATGGCTGCTCCACTTTCCCCCCACATGCCAATGGTGCATGGGTCAGTCAGTTATTCTGCATATGATCTCAAGTGTGGGTAGAATCTCAGGGGGAGGGGGGTGGGTTAACGAGAATAAGTAGGTACGTTACAAAACTTACCTTCAGCAGCGCTGCAGTTCTGTCACTGGCCGTGTGCGCGACTTTGGCGCCATTGAGGGGGGGGCGGGGTTAAAATGCGTTTTTTCCCCTTGCCTTCCGGAATTATATTTTCTCAGAGTGCGAGTTTTTTCTAAAGATGCGTTCCGACTGCCGGTATGTGAATTTTTTTTTTAATCGCCCGACTATTTCAGCGCCGCAATAAAATTTAAATTAGCTTCAAATGCCGTGAACACCGACAACGGGGACGGATTTTACGTAGGGGACAAGTAAAGTGAAAGCTGTTTATTTTTACATATAAACTTGCTTGTTTAGTTGACTTTAATCAATATTTCATGTTGTGAAATGACGATTTATTCCCCATACGAACCGGCAGTATTTTTCCTGCCGATATGGGGGTTAAATTCACCGCAACCGCAACATTCCAATCCATTGCGTTCCAGAAAATCCCACTCGCAAGCTGATTTAAATGGCCATTAATTTACGGGCATTAAACACTAAATTCCTTCAATTTGGACTATAAATTCATAACAATGACATTTAAAAATCATGTTATATTGTGAATTCTTGTGTGAATGTTATTTGGACACTTAGGCTTTTTAAAAAATGTTAATATTTTCTTATGAAATGGATAGATGTTTAGGTCTAGTAATTGAATTTTGTAATTAGCTACAATTGGGTAAATAACTAATTATATGCTTTAATTTCAGGTCATCCAAGTAAGATTGTTTCATATTTGGTTCAGAATGCTTCAATCTATAATAACTGAAAATTTCATTCAGTTCTCTTAATTTTTAAGAAAGTTATGGGCTTTTAACGGTTCCAGATCACAGCTTTTGTGTTAAGTCAATGGAAAGGCAATGGGGAACAAGATGCTAATGTCCGAGTATGAAAATGGCCATAACTTTTTTAATACTGAAGATATGAAAGTGAATTAAACTTCTTTTTATGCTTTATCTGATGGGATAAATTGGAGACTTCATTTTTTAAATCTAAAACATTGCTAGATTGAGGGGAGATCAATAGAAAATAGACAATAGGTGCAGGAGTAGGCCATTCGGCCCATTCAATGTGATCATGGCTGATCATCCACAATCAGTATCATATATGTTATATGATCATCCACATCCACAATCTTATATGTTTCAATGAGATAGTTTCAATAAAAACGTGTGGTTGATGTAGGATTCGTGTAACAGGGTGGTTGAGGGTTGGCATGGATCTGGTGGGCCGAAGGGCCTGTTTCTGTTTTGTATTCTGTGAATACAGAGTCTTTTACCCAGAGTAGGGGAATCGAGAACCAGAGCACATATGTTTAAGGTGAGGGGGGAAAGATTTAACCGGGCGGTAGGTATATGGAACGAGCTGCCGGAGGAGGTCGTTGAGCCAGGAACTATTACAATGTTTGGACATGGATAGGAAAGGCTTAAGGGCCTGTCCCTCTTGGCGATTTTTTGGGCGACTGCCGGCATCATTGACTGACGTGTCAGGGTCGCCTTTGAACATTTGAAAAATCCAGCGGCGGTAAACAAAATGTTGCAACACTTGAGGTAACATCGCGCGTCAATACGTCATCAAGCCGCGTCACTCCGTGTCACCGCCGCGTCACGCCGTGACATTTCCGGCGACCTGATACGTCAGTCAATGATCAGTCAATACGACAGTCGCCAAGTGGGACAGGTGGGTCTAGTGTAGCTGGGACATGTTGGCCGGCTTGGGCAATTTGGGATGAAGGGCCTGTATCACTGTCTCTCTATAAAAAGACTAATTGACGGCAATTGTAGATTTAACACAAACTCACCTGGACAGTCATAGAGTCATACAGCATGGAAACAGGCCCTTCGGCCCAACTTGCCTATACTGACCAAGATGTCCCATCTATACCAGTCTCACCTGCCTGGGTTTGGCCAATCTATCTATATATTACTAAAACTCTCATTTTGACCACTTCCTGCCTGCGTTGTAATTAAATATACGCAAAAACGATCCCCCATCGCGCTAACGATTTTTCGCCACCTTACTCACCATTCTCCTCTGCTGCAAGTCAAATAAGTTTTGTTCCGATCGGTGAAATAGTACAAAAGTTATGATAGTTTTGAAGGTTCCCCCTCCCCCACACCCCCCCTCTCACACCCCCCCCTCCCCCACACCCCCTCCCCTACACCACCCTGTCCCCCACAGTCCCCCCTTCCCTAAACCCCCCCTCCCCCACACCCCCCCTCGCCCACACCCTCCTCCCCCACAGCCCCCCCTCCCCCAAACCGCCCCTCCCCCACCCCACACCACCCCTCCCCCACAGTCCCCCCCTCGCCCACACCCCCCTCCCCCACACCCCCCCTCCCCCACAGTCCCCCCTCCCACACACCCCCCCTCCCCCACAGTCCCCGGTCCCCCACACTCCCCTCACCTACACCCCACCCCCCACCCCCCCTCCCCCACACCCCCCCTCCCCCACAGTCCCCCCTCCCACACACCCCCCCCTCCCCCACAGTCCCCGGTCCCCCACACTCCCCTCACCCACACCCCACACCCCACCCCCCACCCCCCCTCCCCACAGTCCCCCCTCCCACACACCCCCCCTCCCCCACAGTCCCCGGTCCCCCACACTCCCCTCACCCACACCCCTCCTCCCCCACCCCCACACCCCCAAACCCCTTCGGTAAAAATGGAAAAAAATTTAGCGTGTAGGAAATAACTAGTGTACCAGGTGGTTGCTGGTCGGCGCTGACCCGATGGGCCGAAGGGCCTGTTTCCGCGCTGTATTTCTAAACTAAACTGAACTAAACTAAACAAAGTTCCGAACTTAATCTCTGTTGGCTAGGTATTTTGGCAGCGGGCTGCCTGCTAATGTGATAATCTATGCATGGTTGCAACCTGATTAGAACGCATTTGGTAGATCTGGCCCCAGAACTCTCTGCAAAAAAATATTTCACCTATTTCCGGGCTTCCTCCGAAGTGTTTGTGACCAGTTGTTTCTGGTTTATTTGAGCAATGAAACCCTTTGCTTTAGAATCCAGGTGGATTTTACATTTCATTTTCCCACCCTGGTCAACACGGAATAGCAGGCATAGACACAGGGAGTCTAATACCAGGCACACACACACACACACACACACACACACACACACACACACACACACACCTGCAGTCAGGATCGAACCTGGGTCCCTGCCACTGTGAGGCAGCATCTCCACCACCGCGCCACCCGTAGCATCCAACCTCAATAAACTTGATGCAAACTATACAGTTATAAGTCTTTAAAATGTATTTAATCACCATTTGCTGTCTTTATCTGTGATGTGTGGAACACCTCTTTGTGCTCTGCTGATAGACACAAATTGGTGGAGAAACTCAGTGGGTCGGGCAGCATCTGTGGAGAAAAAAGATGGGCGGCGTTTCGGGTCGGGACCCTTCTTCAGAACCGACAAGTTTGATATTAGCCAACCTTTGCCTGTTTCAAAAATGATGTGGTGTTCCATATTTGGTTAAAGAAATGAGGGAAATATGACATTGTGCTTTTACCACTGGATGGAGTCGTGCACTAATTTATAAATCTCTTTATTTATTTGTCCCATTGTTTGGGGGATCTGTATCTCACTAACACAGCCACATGTGTTGTTCATCGCTCTCCCAGGGTACTGTTGGAAGGGAGTTTAGTTCAGTTTAGTTTGTTTTGGAGATACAGAGCGGAAACAGGCCCTTCGGCTCACCGGGTCCGCGCCGACCAGTCCTATCCGACACACATTAGGGACAATTCACACTTACACCAAGCCAATTAACCTACAAACCCTGTACGTCTTTGGAGTGTGGGAGGAAACCGAAGATCTTGGAGAAAAAACCCACGCAGTCACGGGGAGAACGTGCAAACTCCGTACAGACAGCACCGGTAGCCAGGATTGAACACGGGTCTCTGGCGCTGTGAGGCAGCAGCTCTACCGCTGCGCCACCGTTCTCTGTTTAGTTTAGGAAGGAACTGCAGATGCTGATTTACACTGAAAACAGACACAAAATGCTGGAGTAACTCAACGGGACAGGCAGCATCTCCGGAGAGAAGGAATGGGCGACATTTTGGGTCGAGACCCTTCTTCAGACTGAGAGTCAGGGGAGAGGGAGACATAGAGATAAGGAAGGGTAAGGTGTGAAAACGAGACATCAAAGGGGATGCAGATCAAGGACAAAGCAAAATAGATCATTGTTAGCGAGGGGAAGGTGACAACAAAGATAAACTTTAAGCAGGAGAGTCAGACTGATGGGAGAACTGGGATGGGGGAGGGATGGAGAGAGAGGGAAAGCAAGGGCTACTTGAAGTTAGAGAAGTCAATGTTCACACCGCTGGGGTGTGAGCTGCCCGAGCGAAATGTGAGGTGCTGTTCCTCCAATTTGCGCTGGGCCTCACTCTGACAATGGAGGAGGCCCAGGGCAGAAAGGTCAGTGTGGGAATGGGAGGGGAGTCAAAGTGTTTAGCATGTGAGATATCATGTGGGATAGCTTCGAGATGCAGCGCTGAAACAGGCTCTTCGGCCCACCGAGACCGTGCCGACCTGCGATCCCTGCACACCAGTTCCATGTTATCTCACTGTTATACATTGTGCACTGTATCAAAGCCAATGAACCTACAAACCTGCACGTCTTTGGAGGGGGAGAACACCAGAGCACCCGGAGAAAACCCACGCATTCACGGGGGGGTGGGGGGGGGACGTGCAAACTCCATACAGACAGCACCCGTAGTCAGGATTGAACCCGGGTCTCAGTCGCTGTGAGGCAGCAACTCTACCTCTGCGGCACCAAGTTCGATGTTTATATGTCTGAAGAAGGGTCCCGACCCAAAATGTCACCGATGCATGTTCTCCAGAGAAGCTGCCTGACCTGTTGAGTTACTCCAACATTTTCAATGGTCTCTTTATTGAGACACGCACCGGCACGCAGTGAACTACATTTTTGCATGCAGTTCCGCAAGACATATCCCTGCACATATGCAGAATCGCCCCTGTCAGTACGTGATGTACAGAAAACAGAATTCTGTGTCTATCTTTGGTATAAACCCCAGCATCTTGCTATTGAGGGAGTGCAGTGTAGGTTCACCAGATTAATTCCCGGGATAGCGGGACTGTCATATACGCTGAGAGAATGGAGCGGCTGGGCTTGTACACTCTGGAGTTTAGAAGGATGAGAGGGAATCTTATTGAAACATATAAGGTTGTTAAGGGTTTGGACACGCTAGAGGCAGGAAACATGTTCCCGATGTTGGGGGAGTCCAGAACCAGGGGCCACAGTTTAAGAATAAGGGGTAAGCCATTTAGAACGGAGACGAGGAAACACTTTTTCTCACAGAGAGTTGTGAGTCTGTGGAATTCTCTGCCTCAGAGGGCGGTGGTGGCAGGTTCTCTGGATGCTTTCAAGAAAGAGCTAGATAGGGCTCTTGAAGATAGCAGAGTCAGGGGATATGGGGAGAAGGCAGGAACGGGGTACTGATTGGGGATGATTAGCCAAGGCGGTGCTGGCTCGAAGGGCCGAATGGCCTACTCCTGCACCTATTGTCTATTGTCTATCAAGTTGGAGGCTGGACAAACATGGATTGGTGTCTCCGGCATGAAGTGGCGTTGTGGGGAGGCCTGATGGATGGGCGCGGGACGAGGCGGGTGGGAGAGGAGAGGGGACCGGGCTCTGGCTCCCCGCTCCCTGGAGGTCAGGCAGCATCTCTGGAGAAAAGGAATGGGTGACGTTTCGGGCCAAGACCCTGCGCCGGACAGATGTCTCTGCCCGAAACATCACCCATTCCTTCTCTCCAATTATACTTTTTTAATTTAATTTAATTTTTTTTTAAATTGTATTTTTATTCGAAGCAATTGTACAGAGATAAAACATTCGGCATCTAGAATTATACAAATAGTGCACAGCTTCATTCTTATCCTTATAACCTAAACCATGGAAATGAAAAAAGAAAATAAATAAATAAAACGTGAAAAGATAGCTCTCTCCCCGTGACCCGCGTGGGTTTTCTCCGGGATCTCCGGTCTCCTCCCACACTCCAAAGACGAGTATAGGTTTGTAGGTTAATTAGCTTGGTGTAAAATGTAAATTGGCTCGAGTGCATGTAGGATAGTGCGGGGGATCGCTTGTCGGCGCGGACTCGGTGGGCCGAAGGGCCTGTTTCCACGCTGTTATCTCTAAAACTAAATTAAACTTATGAGGTGGATTTGCGATGAGACTCATTGTCACTGGTGTTTGAGCTTTGTTACTAAGCAATGGCCTAATCAGTTGCTGGCGGCTTAGGGATGATGGATAAGTAGCTACACGCCACGGTTGTGTTGTCCACCCGTGGTATGATTTTGCCTTGATGTTTTCTAAATTAGTTTTCCGATGTTCCACCTTGCAACCCAGACCTTCAGTTCCCCACAGACTTATTAACTTTCATTGGCATAAATGATTGATCTCAAGTAATCAGCGCGAAGGGCCACGAGACATTTCCAACTGTGTCCAGCTCACCTGACAAGCAATCGATTGGATTGGTAATTATTTACATAGAATTGATTCAGTATTTGTTTGTTGCATTTATTTTTAACGGATGTGTTTTTAATTGAAAAGTAATTTATTTGGTGTTTAGGTAGCTGATGTAACATGTTTGTTTAATTTTAGTTCAGTTTAGTTTATAGATACAGCACGGAAACAGGCCCTTCGGCCCACCGAGTCCGCGCCGACCAGCGATCCCCGCACATTAACACTATTCTACACACACTAGGGACAATTTACAATTACACCAAGCCAATTAACCTGCAAACCTGCACGTCTTTGGAGTGTGGGAGGAAACAGGAGATCCCGGAGGAAACCCACGCGGGTCACGGGGAGGACGTGCAAACTCCGTACAGACAGCGCCCATAGTTAGGATCCAATCCGGGTCTCTGGCGCTGTGAGGCAGCGACACTACCGCTGCGCCACTGTTCTCCCTCCCCATACAATCAGTCTGAAGAATGGACCTGACCAAAAACATCACCCATTCATGTTCTCTCGAGATGCTGCCCGACCCACCGAGTTACTCCAGCATTTGGTGTCCATCATGAATAGTTGATGTTATAGGCCTCCATGTTCTCCAGAGATGCTGCCCGACCTGCCGAGTGTCTCCAGCGCTTTGTGTCTATCAGGGGCAGTTAAACAGTGGCTGTCTGGGATGAAGAGAGTGTGGACTGCCCCATCAATCAATCAATCAAAACTTTATTGTCATTTAGAAATACATCGATATATGCAATTCCAAATGAAATTCCGTTGCATTTGGCTCCCCGTGCAACACGATAATAAACAGAAGGTTAAAATGGATAAAAAGATAAAATAGACAATGGTGGCAGCCCATTACATGGCATTCAGGAGTCTGATGGCTCGTGGGAAGAAGCTGTTGCAGAACCTTGATGTTCTGCTCCTTGTGCTGCGATATCTTTTGCCCGAGGGCAGCAGAGTGAACAGTCCGTGATGGAGATGTGTGGGGTCTTTTATAATACTGCTGGCCTTAGACACGCAACGTTTGGTCGCAATATCCCCGATTGAGGGGAGAGAGGTCCCGATGATTTTTTTTCCGCTGTCCTCACCACTCTCTGCACGGACTTCCAGTCGGAGGCTTTACAGTCCCCAAACCAGACAGAGATACAGCTGGTCAAAATACTCTCTGTGGTGCCTCTGTAGAAAGTGGTGAGGACTGGATGGGGGAGGTGAGCTCTTCTCATCCGGGGCAGAAAGTGCAACCGCTGCTGCGCTCTCTTAACTGTTGATGAGATGTTATTTCGCTCAGTGACCTGCATGGGGTGTGCACTGCTGTCTAATGCAACACTGCATCAACAAGCTGGCCAGATGTGGCTCACAGACACCTGAGACGAGGTCGCCTTCAAACGGCCGCGATAAGGGCGCTGACGCCAGAAATGGCGTGAACACGGAGGAGGCCTTTCATCGAGGTGCGCGGGCGGGATGGAAGGGGGGCAGAATTGCGTTGACGGGTCTGTAATTTGTAGCGTTGCTCCGTGGTGAAGTGTCTGCACTGCATTAACACCCGACCCTGCAGGCTGGGACAGAAGTCTGACCCCTGCCCTGCCAGGACCACGTGCACAAGGTCCAATTATAAACCCGTCACCACGTTGACAAGGAACTGCAAGCCGCTCTAACGGGGGAACAAGGAACTGCAGACAGGCACAGACGATCCTGAGTCACTCAGTAACTCCGTAATTTGACCAAGGACATCCTTGCTATTGAGGGAGTGCAGCGTAGGTTAACCAGGTTAATTCCCGGGATGGCGGGACTGTCATATGATGAAAGAATGGAGAGACTGGGCTTGTATTCACTGGAATTTAGAAGAATGACAGGGGACCTTATAGAAACATATAACATTATTAAATATTAAGTCTGAAGAAGGGTCTCGACCCGAAACATCGCCTATCTCCTTCGCTCCTTAGATGCTGCTGCACCCGCTGAGTTTCTCCAGCTTTTTGTGTAACCCCCTAACAGTATTAAGGGATTGGACACGTTAGATGCAGGTAAAATGCTCCCGATGTTGGGGGAGTCCAGAACCAGGGGCCACAGTTTAAGAATAAGGGGTGAGCCATTTAGAACGGAGACGAGGAAACACTTTTTTTAAAGTTGAGGAAAAACCTGAGCCAAACTCAGTCAGAGAGTTGTGAATCTGTGGAATTCTCTGCCTCAGAAGGCAGTGGAGGCCGACATACCAGATGCATTCAAAAGAGAGTTAGCTTTAGCTCTTGGAGCTAGTGGAATCAAGGGATATGGGGAGAAGGCAGGATCGGGGTACTAATTCTGGATGATCAGCCATGATCACATTGAATCACACAGATTTTCACACAAAGTTGTGAGTCTGTGGAATTCTCTGCCTCAGAGGGCGGTGGAGGCCGGTTCTCTGGATACTTTGATGAGAGAGCTAGATAGGGCTCTTAAAGATAGCGGAGTCAGGGGATATGGGGAGAAGGCAGGAACGGGGTACTGATTGGGGATGATCAGCCGTGATCACATTGAATGGCGGTGCTGGCTCGAAGGGCCAAATGGCCTGCTCCTGCACCTATTGTCTATCAAGTTGGAGGCTGGACAAACATGGATTGGTGTCTCCGGCATGAAGTGGGGTTGTGGGGAGCCTTGATGGGTGGGCGCGGGACGAGGCGGATGGGAGAGGAAAGGGGACCGGGCTCTGGCTCCCCGCTCCCTGGAGGTCAGGCAGCATCTCAAGACAAAAGGAATGGGTGACGTTTCGGGCCAAGACCCTGCGTCGGACAAATGTCTCTGCCCGAAGCATCACCCATTCCTTCTCTCCAATTATACTTTTTTAATTTAATTCAATTTTTTTTTAAATTGTATTTTTATTCGAAGCAATTGTACAGAGATAAAACATTCGGCATCTAGAATTATACAAACAGTGCACAGCTTCATTCTTATCCTTATAACCTAAACCATGGAAATGAAAAAAAGAAAATAAAAAAGAAAAGGTGAAAAGATAGCTCGAAAAAGACCAAAAGGAAGTCCCCTGAATTACCAAGGTAGTGTGGCAGAAAGATATAGAAATAAGAAAAATAGAAGTGGGGATATACCTTGCCCCTCTTCCCCCCCCCCCCCCCCCCCCCCCCCCGCCCACCTCATCCAACCCAGCGTCGGATTTAAACAATAGCCGTGCTATTGTTGTAAGAATCCGGTAAAGGGTGTCCATATCTTAAGATATTGATATCTCCAGAGACACTGCCTGACCAGGATTGTTCCCAAAGTTGGGGAAGTTCAGGACAACAGGTGCCCTGATCATATTGAATGGCGGTGCAGGCTCGAAGGGCCGAATGGCCTACTCCTGCACCTGATTTCTATGTTTCTATGACAAGGGGTCACAGCTTAAGGATAAGGGGGAAACCCTTTGAGACCGAGATGAGAAGGACTTTTTTTCACACAGAGAGTGGTGGGTCTCTGGAACTCTCTGCCACAGAAGGTAGTTGAGGCCAGTTCATTGACTATATTTAAGAGTGAGTTAGATGTGGCCCTTGTGGCTAAGGGGATAAGAGGGTATGGAGAGAAGGCAGGTACGGGATACTGAGTTGGATGATCAGCCATGATCATATTGAACGGCGGTGCAGGCTCGAAGGGCCGAATGGCCTACTCCTGCACCTAATTTCTATGTTTCTATGTTTCTACCAGCTGGGTTACTCCATCTTCCTGTCTCTGTTATCTGTTTTAAATAACACCACCGTTCTCTATAAACGAAACGAAAAAAAATAGCTTCTTGCCTTTCAAGAGCTGCACCTGTAAACAGGGTTAAGTAAATGCAAATGAAATAAATTCCAGCACGTCCAGGGCTCGACTCAGATATTTTTGCCCTCCATGGGCTCACGAGGAAAATGCTAACAGGTGGTAACGCAGCTGACAGATTGGCGTCCAGTCCTGCTAAACACCTCACAATAAGCTGCTGTTGCTAAAATATGACCCGGTCCGTTTAGTTTAGTTTAGAGGTACGGCACGGAACCAGGCCCCTGGTAGCAATGTTACAAAATTTTGAGATTAAAAAATCAAGTCTGCAATTTATCCCATCAGATAAAGCATAAAAAGAAGTTTAATTTGACACCTAATTCACTTTCATATCTTCAGTATTAAAAAAGTTATGGCCATTTTCATACTCGGAAATTAGCATCTTGTTCCCCAATGCTTTTCCATTGACTTAACACAAAAGTTGTGATCGAGGACAGTCAAAACCCCATAACTTTCTTAAAAATTAAGAGGACTGAAAGAAATTTTCAGTTATTATAGATTGAAGCATTCTGAAACTAATATGAAACAATCTTACTTGGATGACCTGAAATTAAAGCATATAGTTAGTTAGTTATCTAATTGTAACTAATTACAAAATTCAATTACTAGATCTAAACATCTATCCATTTCTTAAGAACAAATTAACATTTTTTTAAAAGCCTAAGTGTCCAAATAACATTCACACAAGAATTCACAATCTAACATGATTTTTAAATCTAATTGTCATTAATTTATAGGCCAAATTGAAGGAATTTAATGCCTGTAAATTAATGGGCATTTAAATCATCTTGCGAGTGGAACGTGATGGATTGGAACGTTGCAGTGTGGTTGCGGTGAATTTAACCCCTACATCGGCAGGAAAATCACTGCGGGTTCATATGGGGAATAAATCACCGTTTTGCAACATGAAATGTTGATTAAGGCCCTCTAAACAAGCAAGTTTATATGTAAAAATAAACAGCTTTCATTTACCTGTTCCCTACGTAAAATCCGTCCCCATTGTCGGCGTTCATGGCATTAGGAGCTAATTTTTATTTTACTGCAGCGCTGAAATAGTCGGGCGATTAAAAAAAAAAAAAATTTACTTACCGGCTGTTGGAACGAATCTCCAGAAATATCTCGCACTCCGACAAAATAATGCTCAGGATGGCATGGGGAAAACCGCATTTTAACCCCGCCCCCCCCCCTCAAAGGCGTCAAAGTCGCGCACCACGGCCAGCGGCAGAACTGCAGCGCCGCTATACGTAAGTTTTGTAACATACCTACATTGGGGCTTGCTAATAGCGCCAAATACCTGCCGACTCTCATATGCTGTCTGAGGGTGCTATCGTTAAGGGCCTGTCCCACCAGCATGCAACTCCATGCGATGAGCGCGACCTAACGTGGTCGTTTGAGCCGTCCGGCGTCGCGGGGCCGGTCCCGCTTCGATCGCCGGAGCCGTGCAGAATTGTGCGGAGTTCGTCCCGACATCGCGCGGGGCTCCGAAAAACTGACCGTGTTCAAAAATTCCGCGCGGCAACGGCTTGTCGGCTCGCAGTCGCCTCGATGCATTACGCACCGCCTCGACATCGTGCCTCCGTGACCCTCTCTGTAGGTGCCTCCGTGACCCTCTCTGTGTGTGGCTCCATGGCCCTCTGTGTGTGTGCCTCTGTGCCCCTCTCTGTGCGCCCCTCTCTGTCCTGGCGAACTTACCTTTAAGACTTCGCTCCAAGTTCGCCTCACTTTGCGCCGCGTTGCGCCACTCACCCGACCTCTGCGCGGCCCCCGCTGCCGGTTTGGTCGCGCTCACCGCATGGAGTCGCATGCTGGTGGGAACGGCCCTGTACAGGGATTACCCGACCTCCGTGCGGCCCCCGCTGCCGGTTTGGTCGCACTTGCCGCATGCAGGCGCATGCTGGTGGGAACGGCCCTGTACAGGGATCACCCTACCTCCGCGCGGCCCCCGCTGCCGGTTTGGTCGCGCTCACCGCATGGAGTCGCATGCTGGTGGGACAGGCCCTTTATGCACTTGCACCGTATCCAACATGTGATTATCTATAGTTCATTTGTTGTTGTTATTATATAAGTTCTAGGAGCAGAATTAGGCCATTCAGCCTGTAGATTGGTTATTTCATACTAGCCAATTATAGTGTTTGTTAGTAGTGACTCTGCCTACTACGTACTTCATATTATCAAGCGCCTGCGTAGGCTAGTTAGAATGAGTAGCAGCTCGGAGATGTGGTGACTGCAGATCCTTGCTTGTATGTAGATTTAATAAACATGTGTTGCACCTTGATGTGTGTTCGAGTCGACTCATTACATGGTGTCAGAAGTGTCATCAAGTCTACTCCGCCATTCAATCATGGCTGATCTCGTGAAGTGAGGAAACAACGCTGGCCGCAGATGTTGTTTAACAAGGAACACAGATGTGAGTCCGCTACAACCGATGGTTTTGTTTAGTTTTGATTAGTTCTGCCACACCGCGCAGGGAAAGGCCCTGTTACCCACCGAGCTCTGTCGAGCCGACCAGCGATCTGCCCTTTGCGCAGGCTCCATGTTAGCCCACTTTAGCCAACGTTAGCCAAAATGTCACTGCACCTTTAATTGGTGCGTGTGGACAACAAATGGGAACTTTTTACAGTTTTTAACAGCTTTTAACAGTTTTTCAAATACACATTTAACTTGTTTCAAAAGTTAGACAAATATTACGAAATGATTTATATAAGCTTCTATTTTGTTTTGGAAAGTTAAGAAGTGAAAGACTAGGCGTATAATCAATGAAGATGGTGATTAAATAATATAGATTATGATCATATAAGAAAATAAATAAATAAATAAAAATTAAAAACATTTAAAAAAAACAAATGTGAACTTGCTCGTAAACTTGAACCTTCTCATCCACCCCCCCCCCATCCACCCCCCCCCATCCATCCCCCCCCCCATCCACCCCCCCCCCCCCATCCACCCCCCCCCCCCCCATCCATCCCCCCCCCCCATCCACCCCCCCCCCCATCCACCCCCCCCCCCCCCCCCATCCACACACACGAGGGGCAACTTACAGAAGCCAATTAATCTGCAACCTCTTTAGAATATGGAAGGAAACCAGAGCACCTGGGAAAAACCCACGTGGTCACAGGGAGAATGTACAAATTGTACAGACAGCTCCCGTAGTCAGGATCGAACCTGGGTCTCTGGCGCTGTGACCGAACAGTGCTCAACTATTGAGAACCAAGAATTTGTAAGTAACAGGGTGAACTAAGTTCATAAATAATAGGGGTAGAATTAGACCATTCGGCCCATCACGTCTACTCCACCATTCAATCATGGCTGATCTATCTCTCCCTCCGAACCCCATCCTCCGCCTTAAACAGATAGCTTGGTCTCCAGAGCCGCCAAGACCTTTCAGAAGATGGACACAAAAAGCTGGAGTAACGCAGCGGGTCCTGGAGAGAAGGAACAGGTGACGTTGCGAGGCGAGACCCTTCTTCAGACTGACTAAAGCTGAAACGTCATCACCTGACCCACTGATTACTCCAGCTTTTGGCATCTATCTTCGTTTTAAAACAGCATCTGCAGCTCCTTCCCACTCAGGTTCTATACCATCATTATTCAAATGCCATGGCATCAGAGCAGGCGCGTGCCGTCAGGGTAGGCAAGGTGGGCACTGCCTAGCCTGACTAAAATTATAACATAGTCATTACTAAATATAAATAGTGAAGGCATGGGAGAATTATGCCCATGTAAGAGATCGATCTCCTAGGTAGGCATAATTCTCCGTGCCTTTCATCCGCAGCGCTTGGAACACGGGAAGCTCTGTGCAGCCCACGTGCCGTCAGCGCTGCTTCAAGCGTCAGTTTCAAGCGGGGCTGAAGGCAGCAGAAATTCTGCCTTTGCAGCACTGCGTATGCGCAGCATCATACTGCGCAGGTGCATCAGTCAACTGCGCTTGTGCAGTGCTAGTTTCTTGGCGGGGTTTTCAAATATGGATTGGCAATATTTTAAGTGTATATTAGGAAACAGGGAGAGAAGATTGGAGCTCGTGTACCAATGATGTGGTAAGTACATTTTGTGTTTATGTTTTTAAATACTGTATTTCCCGGGGTGTGAGGGTGGGGGGAGAGCTCCTTTCACAGCGTTTGGGGAGTCCAGCCCGGGGTAAAGTTGCGGGGAGGGCACAAATGATATGAAGGAGTGGATTCGGGATAATGCCACTTGCGACGCTCCTTGCATGGAGGCGTGGAATGCCACCGCATTGAGGCCGGGGGGGGGGGGGGGGGGAGAGAGATAGAAGTAGGTCGGGTGGCTGAGCGGCCGCCGGGCCAGACAGCGGAACCAGCCGCCACCTTAGCTCCTTCTGCCGGTCCCCGCTCACCTCTGGCAGCTCTCCGTCTAAAAACCTCTCTCCTGCCGCTCACTGGCCTCGCTCATGTCCTTAAATTCTGACAGCGCGATTGAAGTTACTCGGCTGTGGGAATTTAAGGATTTGCAGGAAGCCGCTGACATGAGCGAAGTCGGCGAACGGCAGGTGACAGGTGTTCCGACGGAGAGAGCACTGCCAAAGGTGAGCGGGCCGGCAGAAGGTGCTGAAGTGGTGGCTAGTTCTGCTGTCGGGTCCCGGTGGCCGCTCCCGAGCTGCTTCTATCCCCAGCTACAGTGCGTGGCTTCGTGCCCGGAGAGCTGCGGTAGCGGTGGGCGGTAGCGGTGAGTGAGTGAGTTACTGGCAGTATCCCCGACACCCTCCTTCTCAACACTCGTGCCCTCCCCACAACTTTACCCCTGGCACAGAGTCTACACATGCTGTGAAAGGAACTGCTCCCCCAATTGGTCTAGGACTAGGAAGCCTAGGAAGGGCAAATTGAAATGTCACGGTCTTTATTTATTTATTTATTTAACGGGGAGAACAATCTGCGCGTGCGCGGTTTAATTTTTTTTTTAAAGCGGACAGAGTGCCTACCCTGAGTAATTACTCACGGCACGTGCCCGCATCAGAGTCACAGAGTGATACAGCATGGAAACAGCCCTGTTGGTCCAACTTGCCCACACCGGCCAACATGTCCCAGCTGCACTGGTCCCACTTGCCTGCGCTTGGTCCATATCCCTCCAAACCTGTCCTATCCATGTACCTGTCCAACTGTTTCTTAAACATTGGGATAATCCCTGCCTCAACTACCTCCTCTGGCAGCTCGTTCCACACACTCCCTCTCTCTCTCTCCCTTTCTCTCTCCCCTCTCTCCCTCTCACTCTCTCTCTCTCTCTCCCTCTCTCCCTCTCCCTCTCTCACTCTCTATCTCTCCCGCATGTTCCATCGCACCAGCTGTCATCAACAGGCTCCTTGCTCACATTTGCTGTGAAGTGTAAAACCTCTGAGGATGAGAGACCGTCCCCTCCACAAACACGGCTGCTGGGCATATCACCGAATTGTGAAAGGCCTGGATAGAGTTGATGTGGAGAGGATGCTTCCACTGGTGGGAGGGAAGTCTATGACCAGAGGGCGTAGCTTCAGAATAAAAGGGAGCAGATGCGGAGAGATTTCTTTAGCCAGAAGCTGATTAATCTGTGGAATTCTTTGCCACAGAAGGCTGTGGAAGCCAAGTCAGTGGATATTTTTAAGGCGGAGATTGATACTTTATTAGTATCAGTGTCACGGGTTACATAGACAGATAGAAACATAGAAAAATAGATGCAGGAGTAGTCCATTGGGCCCTTCGAGCCAGCTCCGTCATTCAAAATGACCATGGCGGATCATCTGAAATCAGTCCCCCATTCCTGCTTTTTCCCCATATCCCTTATTTCCATTAGCCCTAAGAACTAAATCTAACTTTCTCTTGAAAACATCCAGTGAATTGGCCTCCACTGCCTTCTGTGGCGGAGAATTCCACAGATTCACAACTCTGGGTGAAGAGGTTTTTCCTCATCTCAGTCCTAAATGGCCGACCCCTTATTCTTAAACTGTGTGACTCCTGGTTCTGGACTCCCCCAGCACCAGGACCATTTCCCCCACATCTAGCCTGTCCAATCCTTTAAGAATTTTATAAGTTTCTATAAGATATCCTTTCATCCTTCTAAATTCCAGTGAATTCAAGCCAGGTTGATCCATTCTTTCATCATATGTCAGTCCCGCCATCCCGGGAATTAACCTGGCGAACCTACGCTGCACTCCCTCAATCGCAAGAATGTCCTTCCTCAAATTAGGAGACCAAAACTGTACACAATACTCCAGGTGCGATCTCACCAGGGCCCTGTACAACTGCAGTAGGACCTCCTTGCTCCTAAACTCAAATCCTCACGCAATGAGGGCCAACATGCCATTAGCTTTCATCACTGCCTGCTGTACCTGCATACTTACGTTCAGTGACTGATGTACAAGCACACCCAGGTCTTGTTGCACCTCCCCTTTTCCTAATCTGACACCAGTCAGATAATAATCTGCCTTCCTGTTCTTGCCACCAAAGTGGATAACCTCACATTTACCCACATTATACTGCATCTGCCATGCATCTGCCCACTCACCCAACCTATCCAAGTCACCCTGCAGCTTCATAGCATCCTCCTCGCAACTCACACTGCTACCCAGCTTTGGGTCATCTGCAAACTCACATTTAATTCCCCCATCTAAATCGTTAATATTGTAAATAACTGGGGTCCCAGCACCGAGCCTTGCGGCACCCCACTAGTCACTGCCTGCCATTCTAAAAAGGAACGGCTAATTCCTACTCTTTGCTTCCTGTCTGCCAACCAGTTCTCTATCCATGTCAATACCCTACCCCCAATACCATGTGCTCTAATTTTGCCCACTAGTCTCTTGTGTGGGACCTTGTCAAAGGCTTTTTGAAAGTCCAGATACACCACATCCACTGGCTCTCCCTTATCCATTCTACCTGTCACATCCTCAAAGAATTCCAGAAGATTAGTCAAGCATGATTTCCCCTTCATCAATCCATGCTGACTTTGACCAATCCCATCACTGCTTTCCGGTGTTATGGAGAGAAGGTAAGAGAATGGGGTTGAGAGGGAAATCAGACATTAATGAATGGCGGAGTAGACATGATGGGCCGAATGGTCTCATTCTGCTATGAGAACGTATGACCTTATTATGAGTGTTGTTTGTTTCAATGCCGTGTGTCTCCAGACTGCTGTATTCCGGGAAACACCGTCCACTTGCTCGGTACTTTGTTCTTCGATTAAGTAGGTACAAGCTCCACACAGGCAGCACCCGTGGTCAGGATCGAACCCGGGCCTCTGGCGCTGTAATGGGCCTGTCCCATTTAGGCGAGTGCAGGAGCCTCCGCGCTCGCCACACGTTCGCTGGTGGTCTCTGCTGAGTCTCCTTCATGGTCGCGAGGAGTTCCCGCATTCTGGGAACCAGTCGCGGCCTCAGTATGATCGCCGCAAATTGGTCGCCAATGGAGAAAATCGCTAATCCTGCAGTGGTAGGTGCAGTGGTAGTGGGGTCCACATGTAGTTATGGGTAGTCGAGGTAGTCGTAGGTAGTTTTAGTTCATCTCCTTTGCTGACTGGGCATTTTCATTGTCTCATTGGGTAAAAAAAAACATTAGCACGAGCTTTCAGAACCAAGGAAAACCGCCCGGTAATGTTAAATGCCCGTTTAACATCACAGCTGTGTGTCTCTGGCTTATTAAAAGTTGGCTGGCTTCTTAAAAATGTCTCCACCCCTTCTGTCCCCTTCTCCCCCTGTTCTCCCCCCTTCTCCCCCCTCCCCGTCTCCCCTCTTCTCTCCCATTCTCCCCCTTCTCCCCCTTCTCTCCCCTTCTCCCCCCCTCTCCCCCCCTCTCCCCCCCTCTCCCCCCCTCTCCCCCCTCTCCCCCCCCTCTCCCCCCCCTCTCCCCCTCTCCCCCTCTCCCCCCTCTCCCCCTTCTCTCCCCTTCTCTCCCCTTCTCCCCCCCTCTCTCCCCTTCTCTCCCCTTCTCCCCCATTCTCTCCCCCTTCTCTCCCCTTCTCTCCCCTTCTCTCCCCTTCTCCCCCCTTCTCCCCCCTTCTCTCCCCTTCTCCCCCATTCTCTCCCCTTCTCTCCCCTTCTCTCCCCCTCTCTCCCCTTCTCCCCCTTCTCTCCCCTTCTCTCCCCTTCTCCCCCTTCTCTCCCCTTCTCTCCCCTTCTCTCCCCTTCTCTCCCCTTCTCTCCCCTTCTCCCCCCTTCTCCCCCTTCTCTCCCCTTCTCCCCTTCTCTCCCCTTCTCCCCCTTCTCTCCCCTTCTCCCCCTTCTCTCCCCTTCTCCCCCTTCTC
>CAUPSL010000848.1:100000-133119 GCA_963514005.1 Raja brachyura | reverse complement strand
CTCCCCTTCTCCCCCCTTCTCCCCTTCTCCCCCCTTCTCTCCCCTTCTCCCCCCTTCTCCCCCTTCTCTCCCCTTCTCCCCCCTTCTCTCCCCCCTTCTCCCCTTCTCCCCCTCTCCCCCTTCTCCCCCCTTCTCCCCCCTTCCCCCCCTTCTCCCCCTTCTCCTCCCTTCTCCCCCCTTCTCTCCCCTTCTCCCCCTTCTCCCCCTTCTCCCCCTTCTCTCCCCTTCTCTCCCCCTTCTCCCCCTTCTCCCCTTCTCTCCCCTTCTCTCCCTTCTCCCCCTTCTCCCCCCTCTCCCCCCTCTCTCCCCCTTCTCTCCCCTTCTCCCCCCTTCTCTCCCCTTCTCCCCCCTTCTCTACCCTTCTCCCCCCTTCTCTCCCCTTCTCTCCCCCTCCCCCCCTTCTCTCCCCTTCTCTCCCCCTTCTCCCCCCCCTTCTCCCCCCTCTCTCCCCTTCTCCCCCACTTCTCTCCCCTTCTCCCCCCTTCTCTCCCTTCTCTCCCCTTCTCCCCCCCTTCTCTCCCCTTCTCCCCCCCTTCTCTCCCCTTCTCCCCCCCTTCTCCCCCCCCTTCTCCCCCCCTTCTCCCCCCCTTCTCCCCCCTTCTCTCCCCTTCTCCCCCCTTCTCTCCCCTTCTCCCCCCCTTCTCTCCCCTTCTCTCCCTTCTCTCCCCTTCTCCCCCCTTCTCCCCCGCTTCTCTCCCCCTTCTCCCCCCTTCTCCCCCCCTTCTCCCCCCTTCTCCCCCTTCTCCCCCCTTCTCCCCCCTTCTCCCCCCTTCTCCCCCCTTCTCCCCCCCTTCTCTCCCCTTCTCTCCCCTTCTCTCCCCTGCTCCCCCCTTCTCCCCCCCTTCTCCCCCCCTTCTCCCCCCCTTCTCCCCCCTTCTCTCCCCTTCTCCCCCCTTCTCCCCCCCTTCTCCCCCCTTCTCCCCCCCTTCTCTCCCCTTCTCCCCCCTTCTCCCCCCTTCTCCCCCCTTCTCCCCCCTTCTCCCCCCCTTCTCTCCCGTCTCTCCCCCTTCTCCCCCCCCTTCTCTCCCCTTCTCCCCCCCTTCTCCCCCCTTCTCTCCCCGTCTCCCCCCCTTCTCCCCCCTGCTCCCCCCCTTCTCCCCCCCTTCTCCCCCCCCTTCTCCCCCCTTCTCCCCCCTTCTCCCCCTTTCTCTCCCCTCCCCCCCCTTCTCCCCCCTTCTCCCCCCCTTCTCCCCCCTTCTCCCCCCTTCTCCCCCCTTCTCCCCCCCTTCTCCCCCCTTCTCCCCCCTTCTCTCCCCTTCTCCCCCCTTCTCTCCCCCTTCTCCCCCCTTCTCCCCCCTTCTCCCCCCTTCTCCCCCCCTTCTCCCCCCTTCTCCCCCCCTTCTCCCCCCTTCTCCCCCCTTCTCTCCCCTTCTCCCCCCTTCTCCCCCCTTCTCCCCCGCTTCTCTCCCCTTCTCTCCCCTTCTCCCCCCCTTCTCCCCCCTTCTCTCCCCTTCTCCCCCCTTCTCCCCCCCTTCTCCCCCTTCTCTCCCCTTCTCCCCCCTTCTCCCCCCCTTCTCCCCCCTTTTCTCCCCTTCTCCCCCCTTCTCTCCCCTTCTCTCCCCTTCTCTCCCCTTCTCCCCCCCTTCTCCCCCTTCTCTCCCCTTCTCTCCCCTTTCTCCCCCCTTTTCTCCCCTTCTCCCCCCTTCTCCCCCCTTCTCTCCCCTTCTCCCCCCTTCTCTCCCCTTCTCTCCCCTTCTCCCCCTTCTCTCCCCTTCTCCCCCCTTCTCCCCCTTCTCCCCCCTTCTCTCCCCTTCTCCCCCCTTCTCCCCCTTCTCTCCCCTTCTCCCCCCCTTCTCCCCCCTTCTCCCCCCTTCTCCCCCTTCTCCCCCCTTCTCCCCCCTTCTCCCCCCTTCTCCCCCCCTTCTCCCTCCTTCTCCCCCCTTCTCCCCCCTTCTCTCCCCTTCTCCCCCCTTCTCTCCCCTTCTCCCCCCTTCTCTCCCCTTCTCCCCCCTTCTCCCCCCTTCTCTCCCCTTCTCCCCCCTTCTCCCCCCTTCTCTCCCCCTTCTCTCCCCTTCTCCCCCCTTCTCCCCCCTTCTCTCCCCTTCTCCCCCCTTCTCCCCCTTCTCTCCCCTTCTCCCCCCTTCTCCCCCTTCTCTCCCCTTCTCCCCCCTTCTCCCCCCTTCTCTCCCCCCTTCTCTCCCGTTCTCCCCCCTTCTCCCCCTTCTCTCCCCTTCTCTCCCCTCCCTTCTCTCCCCTTCTCTCCCCTTCTCCCCCCTTCTCTCCCCTTCTCCCCCCTTCTCTCCCCTTCTCTCCCCTACTCTCCCCTTCTCTCCCTTCTCTCCCCTTCTCCCCCCCTTCTCCCCCTTCTCTCCCCTTCTCTCCCCCTTCTCTCCCCTTCTCTCCCCTTCTCCCCCCTTCTCTCCCCTTCTCCCCCCTTCTCTCCCCTTCTCTCCCCTTCTCTCCCCTTCTCTCCCCCTTCTCTCCGCTCCTCTCCCCCTTCTCTCCCCTTCTCTCCCCTTCTCTCCCCTTCTCCCCCTTCTCTCCCCTTCTCCCCCCTTCTCCCCCCTTCTCCCCCTTCTCCCCCCTTCTCTCCCCCTTCTCTCCCCCTTCTCTCCCCTTCTCTCCCCTTCTCTCCCCTTCTCCCCCCTTCTCCCCCCTTCTCCTCCCTCTTCTCTCCCCTTCTCTCCCCTTCTCTCCCCTTCTCTCCCCTTCTCCCCCCTTCTCTCCCCCCTTCTCCCCTTCTCCCCTTCTCTCCCCTTCTCTCCCCTTCTCTCCCCTTCTCTCCCCTTCTCTCCCCTCTCTCCCCTTCTCTCCCCTTCTCTCCCCTTCTCTCCCCTTCTCTCCCTTCTCTCCCCTTCTCTCCCTTTCTCCCCCCCTTCTCCCCCCTTCTCCCCCTTCTCTCCCCTTCTCCCCCCCTCACCCCCCCCCTCTCCCCCTCTCCCCCCTCTCCCCCCTCTCCCCCCTTCTCCCCCCTTCTCTCCCCTTCTCTCCCCTTCTCCCCCCTTCTCTCCCCCCTTCTCCCCTTCTCCCCTTCTCTCCCCTTCTCTCCCCTTCTCTCCCCTTCTCTCCCCTTCTCTCCCCCCTTCTCTCCCCTTTCTCCCCCCTTCTCTCCGCTTCTCCCCCCCTTCTCCCCCCCTTCTCCCCCCTTCTCTCCCCTTCTCCCCCCCTTCTCTCCCCCTTCTCTCCCCTTCTCCCCCCCTTCCTTCTCTCCCCTTCTCCCCCTTCTCTCCCCTTCTCCCCCCTTCTCTCCCCTTCTCTCCCCTTCTCCCCCCCTTCTCTCCCCTTCTCTCCCCCTTCTCCCCCCCTTCTCCCCCCCCTTCTCCCCCCCCTTCTCCCCCCCCTTCTCCCCCCCCTTCTCTCCCCTTCTCCCCCCTTCTCTCCCTTTCTCCCCCCTTCTCTCCCCTTCTCCCCCCCTTCTCCCCCCTTCTCCCCCCTTCTCCCCCCTTCTCCCCCCTTCTCTCCCCCTTCTCCCCCTCTCCCCCCCTCTCCCCCTTCTCCCCCCTTCTCCCCCCTTCTCTCCCCCTTCTCTCCCCCTTCTCCCCCCTTCTCCCCCCTTCTCCCCCCTTCTCTCCCCCTCTCCCCCTCTCTCCCCTTCTCCCCCCTTCTCCCCCCTTCTCTCCCCTTCTCCCCCCTTCTCCCCCCTTCTCTTCCCCTTCTCCCCCTCTCCCCCTTCTCCCCCTTCTCTCCCCCTTCTCCCCCCTTCTCCCCCCTTCTCCCCCTTCTCCCCCCTTCTCTCCCCTTCTCCCCCTTCTCTCCCCCTTCTCCCCCCTTCTCCCCCTTCTCCCCCCTTCTCTCCCCCTTCTCCCCCCTTCTCCCCCCTTCTCCCCCATTCTCCCCCTTCTCCCCCCCTTCTCCCCCTTCTCCCCCCTTCTCCCCCCTTCTCCCCCTTCTCCCCCCTTCTCCCCCCTTCTCCCCCTTCTCTCCCCTTCTCCCCCCTTCTCCCCCCCCTTCTCCCCCCCTTCTCCCCCTTCTCCCCCCTCTCCCCCTTCTCCCCCCTTCTCCCCCTTCTCTCCCCCCTCTCCCCCCTTCTCCCCCCTTCTCCCCCTTCTCCCCCCTTCTCCCCCTTCTCCCCCTTCCCCCAAGGTCTTGCATTGCATTGTTTTACATTCTACGTTCATTCCTAACATTAGGCTCCCCACTGTAGCATGTCATCCAAGGACTTTAGACTCAATCGCACATCGTAAAATGTGGTCAACAGTTATTGCTTCAATATTTCACCCACTCACGCGTACATGCACCAAAGGGAAGTCTTCAATCTGTCACATTTCACATTCGCAATAAAGAATCGTTGACCACTGAACCGTCTTGCTGGTTTAAAAATCTACTGTATCCGCTGTTCCAGGTGCCAGCTTCTCTGCATCGGACAGACCAAGCGCGGGCTCGGCGATCGTTTCATTCACCACCTCCGCTCGGTCCGTATTAACCAACCTGATCTCCCGGTGGCCCAGCACTTCAACTCCCCCCTCCCATTCCCAATCTGACCTTTCTGTCCTGGGCCTCCTCCATTGTCAGAGTGAGGACCAGCGCAAAGTGGAGGAGCAGCACCTATGATTTCACTTTGGTAGTTTACACCCCAGCGATGTGAACATTGACTTCTCCAATTTCAGATAGTCCTTGCTTTCTCCCTCCATCCCCTCCCCCTTCCCAGTTCTCCCACACGTCCTACTCTATCCGCCCATTTTTTCCCGCCCTCCCGAACATCAGTCTGAAGAAGGGTCTCGACCTGTAACGTCACCCATTCCTTCTCTCCAGAGATGCTGCCTCATCCATTGAGTTACTCCAGCATTTTGTGTCTATCTTTACATGGTTAAAAACCCAGGCCAAGGAGCAAAGAGGACCTTCTGCAGTTGTACAGGGCCCTAGTGAGACCACACCTGGAGTATTGTGTGCAGTTTTGGCCCCCTAATTTGAAGGACATTCTTGCTATTGAGGGAGTGCAGCGTAGGTTTACAAGGTTAATTCCCGGGATGGCGGGACTGTCATATGCTGAGAGAATGGAGCAGCTGGGCTTGTACACTCTGGAGTTTAGAAGGATGAGAGGGGATCTCATTGAAACATATAAGATTGTTAAGGGCTTGGACACACTAGAGGCAGGAAACATGTTCCCGATGTTGGGGGAGTCCAGAACCAGGGGCCGCAGTTTAAGAACAAGGGGTAAGCCATTTAGAACGGAGACAAGGAAACATTTTTTCTCACCGAGAGTGGTGCGCCTGAGAGGGCGGTGGAGGCAGGTTCTCTGGATGCTTTGAAGAGAGAGCTAGATAGGGCTTTTAAAAATAGCGGAGTCAGGGGATATAGGGAGAAGGCAGGAACGGGGTCCTGATTGGTGATGATCAGCCGTGGCGGTGCTGGCTTGAAGGGCCGAATGGCCTACTCCTGCACCTATTGTCTATTGTCTATCAAGTTGGAGGCTGGACAAACATGGATTGGTGTCTCCGGCATGAAGTGGGGTTGTGGATGATCAGCCATGATCACATTGAATGGCGGTGCTGGCTTGAAGGGCCGAATGGCCTACTCCTGCACCTATTGTCTATTGTCTACTTACAAGTTACAGTCCCAGTTTAATTTAACCAGTCAATTCCTGCTTTGGTGATCTGCAAGGATACAGACGCTGATTGGTCCCAAGGGGCGCATGAAAGCTATTGGTCTCTCGTTGACCATGGGATCTTCAATTGGAGACTTAACGTTGACATCTGTCCCCTAACGAGACGGCAATGGTGGTGGGCGCTGGACAAAGGGCCGGTGAGAGGAGCTGTGGAGGTCTCACCTTCCACACGCTTGAGATCGGCCGTGAGATTCGCCCACCCCCGCATCCCCCCCAACCTCTCCCTATAGCTCAGACCCTTGAGTCCTGGCAAAATCCCTGTAAATCTTCTCTGCGCCCTTTCCAACTTCATCATCATCATCATAATCATAATCGTACTTTATTAGCCAAGTATGTTTTGCAACACACGAGGAATTTGATTTGCCGTACAGTCGCATGAATAAAAAGCAACGGGACACACAAAACACATTTTAACATAAACATCCACCACATTGACTCCTCCACATTCCTCACTGTGATGGAAGGTGAAAAAAAGTTCAGCCTCTTCCCTTCTTTGTCCTCAAGCGGTCGGGGGCCTCGAACCTCCCGTTGACGAGACGATCTTACTTCCGTCACTGGCGGACGGCGTCCTCGTCGGGGATATTAAGCTCCAGCTTCGTGGGGGGGTGGGGGGGGGTGGGAATCTCAGCTTGACACCCTCTGGAAAATTTTCCAACTTAACATCTATAACATGGTGCCCAGAACTGAACACAATACTCTAAATGTGACCTCAGCAGCGTCTTATACAACTGCAACATGACCTCCCAACTTCTATACTCAATACTCTGACTGATGAAGGCCAAAGTGCCAAAAGCCTTGTTGACCACCTTATCTACCTGTGACTTGGCCTTCATGGAACCATGCACCTCTACTCCTAGTTCTCTCTGCTCTACCATTCACTGTGTAGGTCCTGCCCTTGTTAGACTTCCCAAATTGCAACACCTCACATTTCTCTGTATTAAATTCCATCAACCATTCCTCCACCCACCTGGCCAATCGGTCCAGATCCTGCTGCAATCGTTCACAACCATCTTCACTATCTGCATAAACCACTAACTTTTGTATCATCAGCAAACTTGCTAATCCTGCCCTGTATGTTCTCGTCCAAATCGTTGATGTAGATTAAGACCCAAGAAGGGCCTCGACCTGAAACATCACCTATTTCCTTCGCTCCACAGATGCTGCCACGCCCGCTGAGTTTCCCCAGCACTTTTGTCTGCCTTCGATTTTTCCAGCATCTGCAGTTCTTTCTTAAACAAGATTATGGAAAGAGTTAATTGCCACTTAAAGACATGCTCATTCTGTCACTCAATATCTGGGCAGTTTGCACATTCATGAAGCTGACTTTCAATATGGGGACAAAAGATCTATATTTTGAATGCCTGGGGATTTTTGCTGACAACACTTCAGACATCGACACATGTTTGAATATTCAAAAGCAACCTATCAGTTGCGATGTGCTCCCATTATAAATATATAATTCCATTAGAGATACAGTGTGGAAACAGGCACTGCGGCCGACCGAGTCCGCGCCGACCAGCGATCCCCGCATATTAACCACCCGTACACAGACTGGGGACTGACACTAGATATAGTTATTTACATTTACACCAAGCCAATTAACCTACAAACCTGCACATCTTTGGAGTGCGGGAGGAAACCGAAGATCTCGCAGAAAACCCACGCAGGTCACGGGGAGAACGTACAAACTCCGTACAGACAGTACCCGCAGTCGGGATCGAACCCGGGTCTCTGTGAGGCAGCAAGTACAGTAGGCAGTGAGGAAAGCTAATGACATCTTGGCCTTCATTACGAGAGGATTTTGAGTATAGGAGCAAGGAGGTCCTACTGCAGTTGTACAGGGTCCTGGTGAGACCGCATCTACAGAATTGTGTGCAATTTTGGTCTCCTAATTTGAGGAAAGACATTCTTGCTGTTGAGGGAGTGCAGCGTAGATTCACCAGGTTAATTCCCGGGATGGCGGCACTGTCATATGATAAAAGAATGGGTTGACTGGGCTTGTATTCACTGGAATTTAGAAGGATGAGAGGGGGATCTTACAGAAACATATAAAATTCTTAAAGGATTGGACAGGCTAGATGCAGGAACAATGTTGGGGTGTCTAGAACCAGGGGTCACACAGTTTAAAAATAAGGGGTAGATCATTTAGGTCTGAGATGAGGAAAAATGTTTTCACCCAGAGAGTTGTGAACCTGTGGAATTCTCTGCCACAGAAGGCAGCGGAGGCGAAGGATAAGGGGGAAATCCTTTAGGACCGAGATGAGAAGGACTTTTTTCACACAGAGAGTGGTGAGTCTCTGGAACTCTCTGCCACAGAGGGTAGTTGAGGCTATATTTAAGAGGGAGTTAGACGTGGCCCTTGTGGCCAAGGGGATCAGAGGGTATGGAGAGAAGGCAGGTACAGGATACTGAGTTGGATGATCAGCCATGATCATATTGAATGGCGGTGCAGGCTCGAAGGGCCGAATGGCCTACTCCTGTACCTATTGTCCATTGTCTAATGTCATGATCGGCCATGATTGAACGGTGTAGTAGACTCGATGGGCCGAACGGCCTAATTCTGACTCCTATCCCTTATGAATGTGAACAATGCATGTACCTGGCCTACAGTACAAGTACATCCCTCCTGAAATAAGGAGACTCCAAACTATCACAGCACGCCAGACATCTTCTCCATGACGCACGGCAGAGTTGTCCCTCAAATTATATTCCATTTCCTTTGAATTAAGGGCTAGAATTCCATCTGCCCTGCTGATTATTTGATGTCTGCCTTCGTTAGCATTGTGTTCCACACAAATTAACATAGTGTTCACCCACAAATCCCTCTGTACAGAAGGTTCTGTCAATTCCCTCCAATTCAACAATATTCTCCTTTTGTATGTTTCCGGCCCAAGTCAATGACCTCATAATCCATTCCTCTGCCAGATTTTCCTTTGTGCTCTCACTGCATCTAACAATTTACTTTGCAGATTCTTGTTTGTCTGCCACTGTTATATAGGAACATAGAAAACAGGCGCAGGAGTAGGCCCTTCGGCCCTGCGAGCCAGCACCGCCATTCACTATGATCATGGCTGGTCATTCGAAATCAGTGCCCCTTTCCCGCTTTCTCACCAGGTGCCATTTACAACTGCAGTAAGACTTCCTTGCTCCTATACTCAAATCCTCTCGCAATGAAGGCCAACATGCCATTCGTTTTCTTCACTGCCTGCTGTACCTGCACGCTTACTTTCAGTGGCTGATGTACAAGCACAGCCAGGTCTTATTGCACCTCCCCCTTTCCTAATCTGACACCAGTCAGGTAATTCAGATCAGTCTGAAGAAGGGCCTCGACCCGAAATTACACCCATTCCTTCTCTTCAGAGGTTGATTGGCTCTCTGTAAATTGCCCCTCAAGTGGAAGAGAAAGTGGGATAACATAGAACTGGGTCAGACAGTATCCCCGGGGAACATGGATAGATTGGAATGGCACACTGGCGCAGCGGTAGAGTAGCTGTCTCACAGGGCCAGAGACCTGGGTTCGATCCTGTAGCGATGTTACAAAACCTACCTTCAGCGGTGCTGCAGTTCTGCCACTGGCTGTGTACGCGACTTTGGCACCTTTGAGGGGGGGGGGGGGGGCTTGTCGGAGAAGGATTTCCTCGGGCTGCTGGTCGATGAAGAAAAATCGATCGGACTTCCGTTCCCGGTTTTTTTAAATAAATAAATCATTGGACATATTAATAGTTGGATTAAAGTTAAAAGCGACTTCGAACGCCCTCAACGCCTACAACGTTACGGATCGTAATATCAGGACAAAACAAAGGGTAAGTCGTGTATTTCACATATAATCTTGCTTCTTGGGGTGGTTTTAATCTAATTTTACGACGCAAAAATGTTATTTGGGCCCCATATGAACCGGCAGTGTCTTTGCCTGCCGACATGGCGTTAAAATTCACGGTAAAGGCTACGTTCCAATCGATCGCATTCCAGAAACACCCACACGCAAGATGATTAAAAAATCTCTTTTTTATGGACAATCTTGTCATAAGAGCATCTAAATCGTCTATATTTTGTGTTATTGTCTATCCATAATCATTATTTTTATACTAAATATTCACCAGTTTTAGTCACATGTAGTGTGCAAAAAATAATAATTTTGATTATATTGAGAGTGGATGTTTCTAGATTAATTTATGGGAATTAAACATTAAATTCCATCTGGCATAGTGCCAGTGAGATTTAAAAATCATGTTATATTGTGAATTCTTGTGTGAATGGGATTAGTTTGTTATTTGGATACTTAGGCTAATTTTAAAAAATCATTTTCTTAAGAAATGCATAGATGTTTAGATCTAGAAATTGAATATAGGTGAATTTAATTGATTAGATGCATTTAATTGATTTGATAAAACTGATGAATATGAATGTTTTGTTGGGTATTTACTATTCGTTTTAGCGTTTAACTTTATCATTTCTACCTTTTTTCTAAAACTGCAAATAATAACTTGTTTCTGTTAATGCTGTTCAGTGTTTTTTTCCTTTACATTTTAAACGGATGTCTCCGAAGAAGAAATGCAAAGTTGTCAATCCAAATGCCCAGCAAAAGAGACTGATTGAGACAGCATTCGCAGAGATTATCCGAATTTGGACTACTCCAAATGTGATGATCTACAGGGCATTGTTAATGGGGAAGTAGTGGGCAGAAAGGCATGTCATACGTGGTTTGACGAGCGAAAACTTGCCAACATTGAGAAGTTGAGGAAAAACAAGGTATACAGAGTTGCTTATTGGTTACAATCTGAGGAGTACGATGATGCTCCTGATTATGATATGCCAATGTACCAGCTAGCAGCTGATCTTCTCCATAAAGACTTGGTCTATGATGAGAAATTGTAACTTATTTACCTATCTGTTACGGACTTACAGCATATTATACAATAATATTAAAGTTCTGATCTTGAGAATATCACATTTTTGAATTTTCAAGGCAGTCTGGGTGTTTATTACTATTTCCGTCACAGCGGTCAATTTTGTAATTCGCTACAATTAGGTAATTAACTAATTATATGCTTTAATTTCAGGTCATCCAAGTAAGATGTTTTATGTTTGTTTCAGAATGCTTCAATCTATGATAACTAAAAATGTCATTCCGTTCTCTTAAACTTTAAGAAAGTTATGGGCTTTTGCCTGTCCTCGATCACAGCTTTTGTGTTAAGTCAATGGAAAAGCAATGGGGAACAAGATGCTAATTTCAGAGTATGAAAATGGCCATAACTTTTTTAATACTGAAGATATGAAAGTGAATTATGTGTCAAATTAAACTTCTTTTTATGCTTTATCTGATGGGATGAATTGCAGACTTGATTTTTTAAATCTCAACATTTTGTAACATTGCTAGGTCCTGACTCCGGGCGCTGACTGTACGGGGAATGTACCTTCTGCCCGTGACCTGCATGGGTTTTCTCCAGGTGCTCTGGTTTCTTCCCACACTCCAAATACGTACAGGTTTGAAGGGTAATTGGATACTGTAAACATATATAAATTGTCCCTAGTGCGTAGGATAGTGTAAGCGTACGGAGTGATCGCTGGCAGTGCTGACTCGGTGGGTCGAACAACCTGTTTCATTTGAGTTTGAGTTTGTCACGTGTACCGAGGTACAGTGAAAAGCTTTTGTTGCCTGTTAACCAGTCAGTGGAAAGACAATACGTGATTACAATCAAGCCATTTACACTGTACAGATACATGATAAGGGAATAACGTCTAGTGCAAGGTAAAGCCAGCAAAGTCCGATCAAGGATAGTCCGAGGGTCACCAATGAGGTAGATAGTAGTTCAGGACTGCTCTCTGGTTGTGGTAGGATGGTTCACTTGCCTGATAACAGCCGGGAAGAAACTGTCCCTGAATCTGGAGGTGTGCGTTTTCACACTTCCGTACCTCTTGCCCGATGGGAGAGGGGAGAAGAGGGAGTGGCCGGGGTGCGACTGGTCCTTGATGATGCTGCCGGCCTTGCCGAGGCAGCGTGAGGTGCAGATGGAGTCAATGTAAGGGAGGTTGGTTTGTGTGATGGTCTGGGCTGCGTCCACAAATCTCTGGCTATTTCATGGGTGGTACCCGCCTTGCTCCCCCGGGCTGTGATTTGAACACTTGACCTTCAGAGCCCGAGGTGAGAGTGTTATGAATCAATGCTGACCCCACTGAACTCAAAGCAACCAGCGCATGAAGCGATTTAAAATATTCCTGACAAAACCTGATAACGCCAGTCAGGACGAGGTAAATCTGCGGACTGCAGCGGTTCCCTCCGACACGGAGTGGGTAAATCTCTCTCTCCCTATCCCTCGGAAAGAGCTACACAGGGAAAGTCCAGTCACTAATGCCCCAGCATCATGCCCTCATCAATAGTCATGGTCTGGTGGCAAGACCCAGGTGCTGTCAGCGCTCGGTGGAAAGGCTGACGCGTGTGACACTTGGAGGTTGATAGTGTATTTAATTTCCTCCCTGCTGTCTCAGCACCTGCTATTTGCTGACTCGCCACAGCACTGAAGGTCAAAGATCACAACGAGCACCCTAGTAATTGCTCCCCATTCATGAGTCGTGATTGCTGGAAGACAAGATGGTGCCTGACGTCTTCGTCAAACGTAGAAACATAGACAATAGATGCAGGAGGAGGCCATTCAGTCCTTCGAGCCAGCACCGCCATTCAATGTGATCATGGCTGGTCATCCGCAATCAGTACCCCCCGTTCCTGCCTCCTCCCCATATCCCTTAATTCTCTTAGCCCCAAGAGCTAAATCGAACTCTCTCATGAATACGTCATGGTACACAACTAGAGAGGAGGTAGACGGAAATTGTGGAGAAACTCAGCGGGTGAGGCAGCATCTATGGAGCGAAGGAATAGGTGACGTTTCGGGTCGAGACCCTTCTATCTACCTTCGATTTTTTTTCCAGCATCTGCAGTTCGTTCTTAAACAACTAGAGGGGAGTTTAGTTTAGTTCAGTTTAGAGCTATGGCGCGGAAACAGGCCCTTGGGACCACCGAGCCCACACGGACCAGCGATCCCCGCACATTAACACTACCGCACACACACACACTAGGGACAATTTACATATATACCAAGCCAATTAGCCTCCAAACCAATTAAACTGTACGTCTTTGGAGCGTGGGAGGAAACCGAAGATCTCGGAGAAAACCCGCGCAGGTCTCGGGGAGAACGTACAAACCCCGTACAGACAGCACCCGTAGTCGGGATCGAACCTGGCGCTGTAAGCTTAGTAAGGCAGCAACTCTACCGCTGCGCCATCGTACCGCCCTGTGTAGGAACGAACTGCAGGTGCTGGAGATGCTGGCTTATACTGAAGATGGACGCAAAACTAACTCAACGGGTCGGGCAGCATCTCCGGAGACAAAGGGGTAGGTGACGTTTCTGGTCGGGACCCTTCTTCAGACCCCGTGGAGTTTTGTTCTTTGTAACCTTGCAGCTTAGGTCACCTTGAAGTACAGTACACGGGCTCTTTGGCCCAAATTGTCTGTTCCGAACGTAATTCCAAGTTAAAACTAACCTCCTCCGCCTGCACGCGATCCATATCCCTCCGTTCCCTGCGTTACCACGTGCATCTTAAATACCACTTTGGATCACACCCTCTAATCTGGGTAGCAATCGGGTTTAACCTTCTGCACGCGCACACACCCCTGAAGGTATTTACAGGAGTCGCGGCTTCACAAAGGCAGCCAGCATCAGCAGAGACCAACACCACCCTGGCCACAGACGGCTGCGGAGGCCAAGTCAATGGATATTTTTAAGGCAGAGATAGATAGATTCTTGATTAGTGCGGGTGTCAGAGGTTATGGGGAGAAGGCAGGAGAATGGGGTTTAGAGGATCCGCCTTGATTGAATGACGGACTAGACATGATGGGCCGAATGGCTTAATTCTAATCCTATCATTTATGAACAGGAACTTATGAAAACTCTTGACTCTGTGGAGTCCAAAGCCTCCACATCCTTCCTGTAATCAGGGATCAGAAGTGCACGCTGTACTCCAAATGCGGCCTGATCACATTCTGAAGAAGGGTCTCGACCCGCAACATCACCCACTCCTAGGGTTGCCAACTGTCCCGTATTAGCCGGGACATCCCGTATATTGGGTTAAATTGGTTTGTCCCGTAAGGGACCGCCCTTGTTCCGTATTTGGCCACTACTACTCGGGTCGAGGGGACTGTCGGGTCGGAGCGCCACGCCCGTCCCGGCGTAGTGCAGCCCATGGAGTGCAGCAGTAGCAGCAGCGCCTCGCCCGTGGCCCCGTCGGTCGGTCGGCAGCCCGGCCAGCTGTCCGACCTTCGGACCTTCACTTACCGCCAACACCACCACCACCCCTCCTTCTCATGGCTGATCATCGGTTCATGAGTTGGACGGGGCGCCGGACTTTGTGCGCGATGTCGCTCGGCCCGGGCCAAAACTCCTCAGCTGCCCCGCCGGCTGGGCTTTGTGTGCAGTCCAGCACCCGGGCCCAACTCATCATTCACCCAGACACGGCTCAGTCGGTCAACGAATTGCCGCGGGGAATTTGTCCCTTAATTTGACCTTTTGTCCATTATTTGGGAGTGAGAAAGTTGCGACCCTACCCACTCCTTCTCTCCAGAGATGCTGCCCGTCCCGCTGAGTTACTCCAGCTTTTTGTGTCTATTTTCGGTTTAAACCAGCACCTGCAGCTCCTTCCTGTGCAAAGTCCTATAAAGCTGCTCGCTAACTTCCTGACTCTCATACACAATGAAGGCATGCATACCATATGCTTTCTTTACCGTTCTATCTACTTGTGTTTCCACTTTCAGCGAGCGATGGACTTGGAACCCAAAATCCCTCTGCACATTGCTTGAAAAAGATCTGGAATCTTTATATCGACCTCCAGTTTAGTTTAGAGACACAGCGCGGAAACAGGCCCTTCGGCCCACCGGGTCCGCGCCGACCAGCGATCCCGCACGCTAACACTATCCTACACCCACTAGGGACAATTTTTACATTTATACCAAGCGAATTAACCCACAAACCTGCACGTCTTTGGAGTGTGGGAGGAAACCGAAGATCTCGGAGAAAACCCACGCAGGTCACGGGGAGAACGTACAAACTCCACACAGACAGCGCCCGTAGTCAGGATCGAACCCGGGTCTCCGGCGCTGCATTCGCTGTAAGGCAGCGACTCTACCGCTGCGCCAATGTGACTGGCAAAAAGATTGAGTGAAGCATTTTTCATCGGTTCGACTTGAATGTTTGAATCCCCACTACATTTCTCTCATCGTCACAGAGTCGCACAGCAATGATACAGGCCCTTCAGCCCAACTTGCCCATGCTAACCAACATGCCCCATCTACACTCGTCTATACCTGCTTGTGTTTGGCTCATATATCTCTAAACATGTCCAATCCATAAAAATGATCGGTAACAATCTTTTCCTAAATTTATAAAAGGAAGGCTCCTGGCTGTCAAATGAAGACCATCTCTGAACGGGAGTTGTGGGTTGCAGTTAAAATATAAAAGAGAACGTCTTTTCTGTTTTGTGTGAGGGACATCATTATTTCCTTTGCTTTAGGGAAATGCTCTACTCTAAGTGTATTCAAAACCCTGCTGAAAATTGCAGCAGCTCGGCCGATAACTAATTACATTCATGGCATTTAACATTTACATCCATCAGCGACTGAGTGACCTTCATTCAATCCACCGGCTGACATTGAACTCAGCCCAGGGCAGGTTAAAGGCACTGACCTCGGTTATTAACCCATTCACCCCCATCCCTTCCTCCATGAAGTGGTCTTTAAATAACACTAGCCGACAGCCTTTACTGGCAATGACGAGCGCATGAAACAGAACGCAGCCCGATAATATGGTGGTGCATCGGTAGAATCGCCGCCTAACAGCGCTTACAGTGCTCACGGCGCCAGAGACCTGGGATCGATCCCGACTACGGGCGCTGTCTGTACGGAGTTCCGTTCAGTTTGGGTTGTTGTCACGTGTACCGAGGTGTAGCGAAGAGCTTTTGTTGCGTGCTAACCAGTCAGCGGCAAGACAATACACGATTACAATGTATTACAATGTACTGTCCACACAGATTTCGCACGATCGCCCCACATGACCTGCATGGGCTTCCTCCAAGATCTTTGCCACATGGTGGAATTCTTCACCACACAAGGCTGTGGGGGCAAAGTCAGTGGATATATTTAAGGCAGAGATAGATAGATTCTTGATTAATAGTCAAAAGAGTTTATTGTCATGTGTCCCTGACAGGACAATGAAAATCTTTCTTTGCATAGCACAACAGAACATAGAAGGCATTGACTACAATTATATACGTAAATACACCCATGAATTAATAAATTAATAAAGTGCAAATAACAGATGGAGGGATATTAATGTTCAGAGTTCCGAGCCAGGTTTAATAGCCTGATGGCTGTGGGGAAGTAGCTATTCCTAAACCGGGTTGTTGCAGTCTTCAGGCTCCTGTACCTTCTACCCGAAGGTAGCAGGGAGATGAGTGTGTGGCCAGGGTGGTGTGGGTCCTTGATGATGCCGCCAGCCTTTTTGAGGCAGCGACTGTGATAAATCCCCTCGATGGAAGGAAGGTCAGAGCCGATGATGGACTGGGCAGTGTTTACTACTTTTTGTAGTCTTTTCCTCTCCAGGGCGATTAGTGCGGGCGTTAGGGGCTATGGGGAGAAGGCAGGCGAATGGGGTAGTAGGGAGAGATAGATCAGCCATGATTGAATGGCGGAGTAGACCTGATGGGCCGAATGGGCCTAATTCTACTCCTATCACTTACGATCTTATTGTCTTATGATCTTTGGTTTCCTCCGACACTCCAAAGACCTACATGCTTGTAGGCTGACTGCCTTGGTATAAGTGTAAATGATCCCTTGTGTGTGTAATTTTATGCCTTGTTCATTCTTTATGTACTAAATGGATACTGCATTAAAAAATGCATTTTTGTGTCACTGCAAGTGTCAAAGAACAAGATTTAAGGTGAGAGGGGAAGATTCCGAGTGCTAACTTTTCATACAGAGGGTGGTGGGTGTGTGGAACGAGCTGCCGGAGGAGGTAGTTGAGCTAGGGACTATAATGTAATTTAAGAGGCATTTAGATAGGCACATGGATATCGTTCTATACACCCGCCACCTCTTGTGTGAAAAAGTTGCCCCTCAGAGTCCCAGAAAATCATTCCCCTCTCGCCTTTAACCCAGGTCCCCTGGTTCTCAATTCCTCTCACCTGGATAAAATATCCCGTGCTTTCACCTGATCTATTCAATTATCAATAGACAATAGGTGCAGGAGTAGGCCATTCGGCCCCATCGAGCCAGCACCGCCATTCAGTGTGATCATGGCTGATCATCCACATTCAGCACCCTGTTCCTGCCTTACAAGATTCTTAAGGGGTTGGACAGGCTAGATGCAGGAAGATTGTTCCCGATGTTGGGGACGTCCAGGACAAGGGGTCACAGCTTAAGGATAAGGGGGAAATCCTTTAGGACCGAGATGAGAAGGAATTTTTTCACACAGAGAGTGGTGGGTCTCTGGAATTCTCTGCCACAGAGGGTAGTTGAGGCCAGTTCATTGGATATATTTAAGAGGGAGTTAGATGTGGCCCTTGTGGCTAAGGGGATCAGAGGGTATGGAGAGAAGGCAGGTACGGGATACTGAGTTGGATGATCAGCCATGATCATATTGAATGGCGGTGCAGGCTCGAAGGGCCGAATGGCCTATTCCTGCACCTAATTTCTATGTTTCTATGTTTCTATGTTTCTCCCCATACCTTATGACTCAGCTATCTTTAAGAGCTATTGTGGGATATTCCCCTCATGATTTCACACAACTCTGCAAGATCACCCCCTCATCCTCCTGCGCTCCTGGGAATAAAGTCCCAGCCTGCTCAGCCATTCCCCAATAGTTCCGGCCCTCGGGTCCCGGCAACGTCCTCGTAAATCTACTCCACACTCCTTACAGCCTAGCGGTATCTTTCCGTCAGCAAGGTAACCAAAACTGAACGCAGTCCTTCATTCTGAACAGGGGAATGTGAGCGCAATGCTGATGGGTTCAATAGGTACAAAGAGCAAAACTTCCTCAACATTGCCTTCAGAATCCATTGCAGATCGGAACATAGAAAATAGGTGCAGGAGGAGGCCATTCAGCCCATCAAGCCAGCACCGCCATTCATTGTGATCATGGTTGATCGTCCCCAATCAATAACCCGTGCCTGCCTTCTCCCCATATCCCTTGATTCCACTAGCCCCTAGAGCTCTATCTAACTCTCTCTTAAATCCATCCAGTGATTTGGCCTCCACTGCCCTCTGTGGCAGGGAATTCCACAAATTCACAACTCTCTGGGTGAAAATGTTTTTTTCTCACCTCAGTCTTAAATGGCCTCCCCTTCATTCCAAGACTGTGGCCCCTGGTTCTGGACTCGCCCAACATTGGGAACATTTTTCGTGCATCTAGCTTGTCTAGTCCTTTTATAATTTTATATGTTTTAATAAGATCCCCTCCTCATCCTTCTAAACTCCAGTGAATACAAGCCCAGTCTTTTCAATCTTTCCTCATATGTTAGTCCCGCCATCCCAGGGATCAATCTCGTGAACCTACGCTGCACTGCCTCAATCACAAAGAAACCAAAACTGTACGCAATACTCCAGATGTGGTCTTACCAGAGCCCTATACAACTGCAGAAGAACCTCTTTACTCCTGTACTGAAATCCTCTTGTTATGAAGGCCAACATTCCATTAGATGACATGTTAATTTGGATTTGAAACATGGTGAACCATTTTCTTGCTGGGTTGCTGTCAAACCAAGTGTGAGCTTATTGCTGCTGATAGCCCTTCCTGCAGTTATCCAACTGTTAGCTCTCCTGTGAAATGTATGGGATATTTTATCACAGGAAGGACTATGGTACTTGATAGAGGGTACACAAAAAGCTGGAGAAACTCAGCGGGTGCAGCAGCATCTATGGAGCGATAGGGATAGGCAACGGCAATGATACTTGATAACTTTACTTGCTAGTTATGTTCCCGAATTTGGGAGTCCAGAACCCAGGTCTTCTTCTTGCATATGGCGTGCACAACCTAAAGTTGTAGGACAACTTGTTCTATTTGATCTTATTTGATTGTGCACGCCGGGTTGATTGCATTCATCGAAACAGGGCGGACCACGTGAAGGTTGCAATCTCCCACCTCGGGCCACAGTTGAAGAATAAGGGGTAGGCCATTTAGAACGGAGATGAGGAAACACTTTTTCTCACAGAGAGTGGTGAGTCTGTGGAATTCTCTGCCTCAGAGGGCGGTGGAGGCTGGTTCTCTGGATACTTTCAAGAGAGAGCTAGATAGGGCTCTTAAAGATAGCGGAGTCAGGGGATATGGGGAGAAGGCAGGAACGGGGCACTGATTGGGGATGATCAGCCATGATCACATTGAATGGCGGTGCTGGCTCGAAGGGCCGAATGGCCTACTCCTGCACCTATTGTCTATGTTTCTATGGTTACACAAAAAGCTGGAGAAACTCAGCGGGTGCAGCAGCATCTAAGGAGCGAAGGAGATAGGCCACGTTTCGGGTCGAGACCCTTCTTCAGACGTCTATGTTTCTATGTTTGACGAAGATGTCAGGCACCATCTTGACTTCCAGCAATCACGACCCATGAATGGGGAGCAATTACTACTGCGCACTAGGGCCAATTTCACAGAGGCCACTCAATCTACAAACCACGCAGGTCTTTGGGATGTGGGAGGAAGCAGGAGCACCCGGTGGAAACTCTTGCAGTCATAGGGGAGAACGTGCAAACTCCACACAGACAGAGCACCCGAGGTCGGGATCTCTGACTGTGTGGGTTTAGTTTAGTTCGGAGGTACAGCATAGAAACAGGCCCTTCAGCCCATTGAGTCCAATTGACAGTGAATAAATTAAAGGAATTTAGTTTAGTTTAGTTCAGAGATACAGGCCATTCGGCCCGGCAGGTCCATGCTGACAATCCATCACCCGTTCACACCAGTGTTACCACACCTTCTCATCCACTCTCCACACACTAGGGGCAATTCACAGAGGGCTGATTAACCTACAGACCCGCACGTCCTTGGGACGTGGGGGGAAACAGGAGGAATCACACGCGTTCACAGGGAGAACGTGCAAACTCCACACAGACATCGCCGACCCCACCTGTCTCTGATTATCGCTGCTTTTTGGCACATCTTTCATCCGTTTGTCCGGTGTTTCTATACATCAGAGAGAGTACAGAGGAGATTTACTAGAATGTTGCCTGGGTTCCAGCAACTAAGTTACAGAGAAAGGTTGAACAAGTTAGGTCTTTATTCTTTGGAGCGCAGAAGGTTAAGGGGGGACTTGATTGAGGTCTTTAAAATGATGAAAGGGATAGACAGAGTTGACGTGGATAAGCTTTTCCCATTGAGGGTAGGGAAGATTCAAACAAGAGGGCATGACATGAGAATTAAGGGACAGAAGTTTAGGGGTAACATGAGGGGGAACTTCTTTACTCAGAGAGTGGTGGCTGTGTGGAATGAGCTTCCAGCAGAAGTGGTGGAGGCAGGATCGGTTTTAACATTTAAAAGTAAAGTGGATAGGTATATGGACGTTAAGGGAATGGAGGGGTATGGTCTGAGTGCAGGTAGATGGGACTAGGGGAAAATAAATGGTCGGCACGGACTGGAAGGGCCAAGAGGGTCTGTTTCCGTGCTGTAATTGTTATATGGTTATATGTTATATGGTTATATGGTTATATCACCGTCTGTATCTCTCGTCTCCCTCTCCCCCGGACTCTCAGTCTGGAGAAGGGTCTCGACAGCCATTCCTTCTCTCCAGAGGCGCTGCCTGTCCCGCTGAGTTAGTTCCCCCATAGACGCTGTGTGTCTCTCGCCAGTATGTTTCCACCATGGACCGGCCTGTCAGATCTGTGCATTCATCTAGATCAGCGTTTGTAGGCACCCTCACATCGCCCACAACTATTCTCCAGGTTCCGGCTTCGACAGTAACCCGAGACATCGCTCAGAACATAAGGAACCTGCAATGAAATTGGACAACTAGAAAATCGGATAGCCTGGAGGGGAGGTCAGGTTACTGGAGGTTAACCAGAGGAAATGCTAGTCATTACTTGTAGTCAATTTTTAATCTTTTGGAAGTGGCCCGGGCATTTTAAAATATAGCTTGCCCTTGTAGACCAGTGGATGTTGGATGACTGTGTGGGAAAATTACTCTTTCCACATTACGGGTCGCATTAAGATATTTCTGGGTAACAAAATAAAGGAATGACTCAAAGGCCAACTTATTCTGGGCATTGTTTGGCCAGCTGTGTGCGATTTTGCCCAGATGTAGCTTCAGTGATTTTCTATTTTATACAGTGCTGTGGTCGCTGATTTACTTCACTTCGAACTTTAGGGATACAGCGTGGAAACAGGCGCTTCGGCCCAGCGAGCCCGCGCCGACCAGCGACCCCCCCCCCTCCCCTCCCGTACATTAATGCTGACGCTATCCCACACAATTTGCAGTCTTAACCGAAGCCAATCAACGTGCAAACCTGTATGTCTTTGGAGTGTGGGAGGAAACCGGAGATCCCGGAGAAAACCCACGCGGGTCACGGGGAAAACGTACAAACTGCGTACAGACGGCGCCCGTAGTCAGGATCGAACCTGGGTCTCTGGCGCTGGGAGGCAGTGACTCTACCGCTGCGCCACCGTGCAGGTGTATGGCCAATCCCCCATCATCCATGGTAGGTTTAGGTTTAGGTTTATTATTGTCACGTGTACCGAGGTACAGGGAAAAGCTATGCGTTGCGTGCTAGGAATCTCCGCCCAGCTCGGCCTGTGGACTTCGGGAGCCACGGTCTCCGCTAAGAAGTGAACAATTCGGAAACTCCGAGCCGCTGAGAATGTTCTTCCTGTTCCGTCTTCGGAGTTCCATCACCCCGGCGAGAGGGCTTGAACATCGGGCCGTCGTAGCGGCGACTGCGGAGGGTTCAACGGCCCTGTCCACGGGAGAACAATGAGGAAGAGGACTGAACTTTACTGCCTTCCCTCACAGTGGGGAACATTGATTCCGCTGTGTGGTGGATGTTCATGTTAAACTCTATCGTGCATTGGGTTATTTTTATTCGTATGACTGTACGGCAACTCACATCTCACTGCACCAATTGGTGCATGTGACAATAAATGTAACGGACTTGAACTTGCTATCCAAACAGATCAGATAATGCCATATATAGGTGCAATCAAGTCAAACTCAAGTACAATAGGTAGAGCAAGATACAGATCAGCATCAGTTCCAATGTCCGCAATGGGGGAGAGGTGAATCGGACAGGACCCTAGCTGATGGAGGGACCGTTCATAAGCCTGATCACAGAGGGGAAGAAGCTGTTCCTGAGTCTGGTGGTGCGCGCTTCCAAGCTTCCGTACCTTCTGCCGGACAGAAGAAGGAATGACCGGAATGGGACAAGCCTTTGGCTTCTTTCCCGAGGCATCGCGAAGTGTAGATGGAGTCAGTGGGTGGGAAGTCGGACTGGGCTACATTCACAACTCTGGTGTTAATATCAATCCGCCCCGAGTGTGCCCCCGGAAATCCTATTCAAAAAATCCTCCTCTAAAATATGATGTCGTATTATTGGCATTTTTTTTTAACAGGAATTTGATCGAGGGAAGAAGGTTGGTGTCGTGACATCAGTTGCCTTCAGTAAGGAGAATGAATGACAACACTTGCAGAAATGTAGCGAAAATGGAAACGCGTTATGAATCTTTTTGAAAGATATTGTAATTAGTATTTAAACACACATTCCCTTACTTTTAGTAATGTTCCTCCATACGCGAAAGACCTATTTAAATCTGGCAGCTTATTGCTGTTTTATTCCGAGACCCAGCATATTAACTGTCTTTTCTGAAGTTCATTGCTATCAATGAAATACTGTGCAATAGAGTCCTCCGTAGTTAGCAGACCTGAGAGCCGAGTTATCACATCAGTTTTTCCCCCCTAATTATCCGAGCTGATTTTCCGAGATCCTTTTTTTTTTTATAGGATCTCTCTCTGAAAGGATTGGTCTTAATGTATGATGTTCCTCATTGATTACACTCAGTATTTGGCTCTGGGGCAAACAGATAATTTCCGCAAGAACACACTAGCTAATCTACTGCCAACCAGAATATCCTTTAGGCAAGGCTAGAACAAAATCATCATCTTCCTGTTATCAACCTTTGACACGAACAAAATGTTAACCACAGATACAAAGCTGTTGAAGAATTAAAATGAAGCAGAGAATGATATCATCGCTGTACGTCAACTGGTTTAACGCACTGGAGTTTTTTTTTTTTGGGGGGGGGGGTCCGGTTAAACAAACCTCATAGCTGTTTTTACGTGAAAAGTAAAAAAAGTGGAAAATGTCTGATTAAGTTTGGAGTCCCTGGTTTCTATCGAGGTGGCGGGTGAAAGTTTTTTTTTAACACTGGGACCTGTTCGACTGCATCAGGAGGACAGTGTGCAGTTCTGGTCATGCATTACGGCAAATTCGTGAAGGCTATGGAGAGAGTGCAGCAGAATGCTTCCTGCATTACAGGCTGTTATTGCAAGGAGAGTCAAAAGGCCATGGGCGATAGAGGCAGAATTAGGCCATTCGGCCCATCATGACTACTCCGCCATTCAATCATGGCTGATCTGTCTCTTCCTCCCAACCCCATTCTCCTGCCTTCTCCCCACAGCCTCAGACACCCGTACTAATCAAGAATCTATCGATCTCTGTCTTAGAAATATCCACGGACTTGGCCTTTTGTGGCCCAGAGGCACAGTGTGTGGAAACAGGCCCTTCAGCCCAACTCGCCCACACCGACCAACATGTCCCAGCTACACCAGCCCCACCTGCCTGCGTTTGGCCCATATCCCTCTAAACCTGTCCAGCCCATGTACCTGTCCAACTGTTTCTTAAACTTTGCTTTAGTCCAAGCCTCAACTACCTCCTCTGGCAGCTCATTCCATACACCCGCCATCCTTTGTGTGAAAAAGTTGTTCCTAAGATTCCTATTAAATCTTTTCCCCTTCACCGTAAACCTATACCGTCTGGTCCTCGATTCCCCTACTCTGGGTAAAAGACTCTGTGCGTCTACCCGATCTATTCCTCTCATGATTTTATACACCTCTATAAGATCTCCCCTCATCCTCCTGCGCTCCATGGAATAGAGTCCCAGCCTGCTCAACCTCTTCCTGTAGCTCACACCCTCAAGTCCTGGCAACATCCTTGTAAATTTTCTCAGTGCCCTTCCAAGGTTGACAACATCTTGACGTTTCATGGGGCTTTAAGAATAAGGGGTAAGCCATTTAGAACGGAGACGAGGAAACACTTTTTCACACAGAGAGTTGTGAGTCTGTGGAATTCTCTGCCTCAGAGGGTGGTGGAGGCCGGTTCTCTGGATGCTTTCAAGAGAGAGCTAGATAGGGCTCTTAAAGATAGCGGAGTCAGGGGATATGGGGAGAAGGCAGGAACGGGGTACTGATTGGGGATGATCAGCCATGATCACATTGAATGGCGGTGCTGGCTCGAAGGGCCAAATGGCCTACTCCTGCCCCTATTGCCTATTGTCTATCAAGTTGGAGGCTGGACAAACATGGACTGGTGTCTCCGGCGTGAAGTGGGGATGTGGGGAGGCCTGATGGATGGGCGAGGGACGAGAAGGGTGGGAGAGGAGAGGGGACCGTGCTCTGGCTCCCCGCTCCCTGGAGGTCGTCTGCAGGAGGCTCCCAGCCTCCTGGGGAACAAAGGTGGGCGGGCGAGGAGAGGAGAGGAGAGGGGCGTGGGGGAGTACAGAGGAGATTTACTAGAATGTTGCCTGGGTTCCAGCAACTAAGTTACAGAGAAAGGTTGAACAAGTTAGGTCTTTATTCTTTGGAGCGCAGAAGGTTAAGGGGGGACTTGATTGAAGTCTTTAAAATGATGAAAGGGATAGACAGAGTTGACGTGGATAAGCTTTTCCCATTGAGGGTAGGGAAGATTCAAACAAGAGGGCATGACATGAGAATTAAGGGACAGACATTTAGGGGTAACATGAGGGGGAACTTCTTTACTCAGTGAGTGGTGGCTGTGTGGAATGATCTTCCTGCAGAAGTGGTGGAGGCAGGATCGATTTTAACATTTAAAAGTAAAGTGGATAGGTATATGGACGGGAAGGGAATGGAGGGGTATGGTCTGAGTGCAGGTAGATGGGACCAGGGGAAAATAAATGGTCGGCACGGACTGGAAGGGCCGAGAAGGCCTGTTTCCGTGCTGTAATTGTTATATGGTTATATGGTTATAATGATCACTGGCCAATCCACATGACCAAGGAGGGCGATGGCTGGAGGCCCAGCAGCAGCCTGGGGCTCGCCTGGATCGGGCAGCGCTCCTTGAGACCTAGAGTGCGGGCTGGACTTTGAAAACAGCGCCAAATCCCGGCATCTCTTGCATGCGGGCTCTGTGGAGCATGTCTGTGCACTTTGCTAGTCGGGCATATGCGTAGGTACAGTAATACTCTACTGGACTGTATGTAAGAAAATAATTTCATAGCGTGCACTTGACAATAAAGGCACCTTAGAGACCTTTGAAATGTATCAATAGTAAGGAAGGAATTATGCCGACATTTCGTGCTGCATTGTGAAACGTCACCTATCCATGTTCTCCACAGATGCTACCTGACCTGCTGAGTTACTCCAGCACTCTGTGAAACGTCACCTATCCATGTTCTCCACGGATGCTACCTGACCTGCTGAGTTACTCCAGCACTCTGTGAAACGTCACCTATCCATGTTCTCCACAGATGCTACCTGACCCGCTGAGTTACTCCAGCACTCTGTGAAACGTCACCTATCCATGTTCTCCACAGATGCTACCTGACCCGCTGAGTTACTCCAGCACTCTGTGAAACGTCACCTATCCATGTTCTCCACAGATGCTACCTGACCTGCTGAGTTACTCCAGCACTCTGTGAAACGTCACCTATCCATGTTCTGCACAGATGCTACCTGACCCGCTGAGTTACTCCAGCACTCTGTGAAATGTCACCTATCCATGTTCTCCACAGATGCTACCTGACCTGCTGAGTTACTCCAGCACTCTGTGAAACGTCACCTATCCATGTTCTCCACAGATGCTGCCTGACCCGCTGAGTTACTCCAGCACTCTGTGAAACGTCACCTATCCACGTTCTCCACAGATGCTGCCTGACCCGCTGAGTTACTCCAGCACTCTGTGAAACGTCACCTATCCATGTTCTCCACAGATGCTGCCTGACCCGCTGAGTTACTCCAGCACTCTGTGAAACGTCACCTATCCATGTTCTCCACAGATGCTGTCTGACCCGCTGAGTTACTCCAGCACTCTGTGAAACGTCACCTATCCATGTTCTCCACAGATGCTGCCTGACCTGCTGAGTTACTCCAGCACTCTGTGAAACGTCACCTATCCATGTTCTCCACAGATGCTGCCTGGCCCGCTGAGTTACTCCAGCACTCTGTGAAACGTCACCTATCCATGTTCTCCACAGATGCTGCCTGACCCGCTGAGTTACTCCAGCACTCTGTGAAACGTCACCTATCCATGTTCCCCACAGATGCTGCCTGACCCGCTGAGTTACTCCAGCACTCTGTGAAACGTCACCTATCCATGTTCTCCACAGATGCTGCCTGACCCGCTGAGTTACTCCAGCACTCTGTGAAACGTCACCTATCCATGTTCTCAAAAGATGCTGCCTGACCCGCTGTGTTACTCCAGCACTCTGTGAAACGTCACCTATCCATGTTCTCAAGAGATGCTGCCTGACCCGCTGAGTTACTCCAGCACTCTGTGAAACGTCACCTATCCATGTTTTCCACAGATGCTGCCTGACCCGCTGTGTTACTCCAGCATTCTGTTGCTTTTATTTGGAAAATTAACCTCTGGTTGTTGATAGCTAGTCAGTACAGTAGATCACTGATTAGCACGGGTGATGGGGAGAAGGGGCATAGGAGCGAGAGACAGATCAGCCATGATTGAATGATGGAGTAGACTTGATGGGCCGAATGGCCTAATTCCACTTCTACAACTTATGATCTTTGGCCCATTAAATCTTCGATTTCTCCATTTACAAGCTGTTCACCTTGGTCTGTCACAAACCATCCCAGCATTTTGGCTTCAAGCTTCACAGAGGAACCTTCCCTTCCTGCTGCCATTATTTTGAAACCAGGAATCTGTCATCTTATGGGGGCCATGAATTCAACATTATCCAGGAGTCCTTTCAATCTAAGAATTAGTTTCGGCTTGTTGCTGTCAATTTTGAAAAGGAGGTCTCCTTCTTGTTTTTGTAATGTCAGTACCATCCAACAACTGGAGAGTGGTCCGGCCCACCGGCCCACCTCATTGAAGACCCTTGGACTCATCCTGTATCTAATTACTATGGATGGCTCAATTATAATCATGTGTAGTTTTACATCTCTATGTATTAATATGTGTGTGTGTGTTCATAAAAAAATATTGGTCGACACAAAATGCTGGAGTCTGAAGAAGGGTCTCGACCAGAGTCCTTCTCTCCAGAGATGCTGCCTGTCCCGCTGAGTTACTCCAGCATTTTGTGTCTACCCTGCAGTTCTCTCCAACACATATACATACACACATTTATTATAGCCTATTTATTAATATAGCCACACACACACATGTATATATAGTGTGGCCAGGGTGGTGCGGGTCTCTGATGATGTGGGTCCTTGAGGCAGTGACTCCTGTAGACCCCTTCGATGATTGGGGAGGTCAGTACCCGTGACGGAGCGGGCAGTGTCCACCACTTCTTGCCATCTCCTTGGTTCCTGGGCGTTCGAGCAGCCGGACCAGGCTGTGATGCAACCAGTCAGTATGTTGTCTTAGAAATCCTTTCACTAATCACTCTGTTTGCAACAGAGCAATCAACAGAGCAATCTGATTTAAGGCCAACATTGTGCTTGGCAGTGGAGCAGCTGCCTCACAGCGCCAGAGGCCCGGCTTCGATCCCGACTACGGGTGCCGTCTGTGCGTAATGTGTACGTTCTCCCCGTGACAGCATGGGTTTTCTCCGAGGTCTCTCCGGTTTCCTCCCACACTCCAAAGACGTACAGGTTTGTAGATGGATTGGCCTGGTATAAGTGTAAAATTGTCCCTAGCGTGTGCGTGGGGTAGTGTTAGTGTTCGGGGGTCGCTGGTCGGCGCGGGGCCGGTTGTTACAATAGCTATGTTGTGCATTTCAGGTGTCGAATATTTCAGATGTTTATTTCAGATTATTAAGACAGAAATAGGGCCCATTTAAACTGCGATGAGGCGCGACTGGGAAGATTTTGAAGGCAGACGCAAAATGCTGGAGTAACTCAGCGGGTCAGGCAGCATCCCTGGAGAGAAGGAATTTTTTCGGTGACTGCCGACATCATTAACTGACGTATCAGGTCACTGAAAATTTCGCGGAGTGACGCGGCATGATGACGTGTTGACGCGCGGTGTTTTTATTCAAGCGTTGCAACATTTTCTTGTCGACACTGGATTTTGATATGTTCACAATCTTTTGGCGGCACTGATATATGTCGCCGAAAAAAATCCCCAAGTGAGACGGGCCCTTTACCCTTCGATATCTCTCGATTCCCTCTCCCCTGACTCTCAGTCTGAAGAAGGGTCTCGACCCGAAACATCAGCCATTCCTTCTCTCCAGAGACGCTGCCTGTCCCGCTGAGCTACGCCAGCAGTTTGAGTCTCTCTTCAGTGCAAACCATCACCTGCGGATTGAGAAAGTAGTGGGGGTTTTTGTTTGATAACGGCGTAATCGCAGCGCATTGTAAGCGAGCTGGCAGACTTAAATGCGAGCTGGCAGACGAAACCAGGGACCACCGCAAATAAAAAAAAACGCCCGCAATGTTTTGATTGAAGAGAGCAGCAATAATTGGGCGCAGGGAAGGGGGGCGGTGATAAATACGACACTGTATGGACATGAAGAGCAAGACCTCCATTATCGCAGCTCCTCAGGGTGGCAATTTGCTGCCGATCATATATGTAAATGTTAGAAACACAATCAATGCCATTTAGCCGGCCTTAACAGTCCTCCCGGAAGTGGTCTCAACAACAAATGCTCGAGATGGAAGAGTACGCGGCGTGTATAACAATCAGCTGGGGGCGCGAGCAAGCAGCCCAAATTGCCCATGTTTTTTCAATTCGCTATAATTATTCTAAGCAGGCTCTACACCTAATGACTCAGTATCTCAGCACTAAAAGGGTCGCAGTGCGGGCCTTGCAAATGGCAACCCTGAAGATAAATCCAATTTCATTTATGAGACCATATAAGACATGGGAGCTGTATTAGACCATTCAGCCCACCGAGCCTACAGACAATAGACAATAGGTGCAAGAGTAGGCCATTCAGCCCATCGAGCCAGTACTGCCATTCAATCTGATCACAGCTTTTTTCCGCGAGTAGTAGCTCTACTCAATAACCGAAAATCTGTTGCCTCCTTTTGCTCTGCTATTTTATTTAATGTTTAATCAATAATGTTTTATTGTTGATGGTAATGTTTTATATATCATTCTTAACTGTCACTGTATGTCATGTTGTCACTTGTGGGTGGAGCACCAAGGCAAATTCCTTGTATGTGAATACTTGGCCAATAAACATTCATTCATTCATTCATTCATGGCTGATCATCTCCAATCGGTACCCCGTTCTTGCCTTCTCCCCATATCCCCTGACCCTGCTCTCTTTAAGAGCCCGATCTTCTTCTTGAGTATGGCGTGCACAGCCTAAAGTTGCAGGACAACTTATTCTATTTGATCTTATTTGATTGTGCACGCCAGGTTGATTGCATTCGTCGAAACAGGGCGGACCACGTGAAGGTTGCAATCTCCCACCCCAAGAGCCCTACCTAGCTCTGTCTTGAAAGTATCCAGAGCACCGGACTCCACTGCCCTCTGAGGCAGAGAATTCCACAGACCCACAACATCAGACGTTAGTGTTCCAGCACAGAAAGTGGCCCTTCTGGGCCTGTGCTCACTTGAGTTTAAAAGGATGAGGGGGGAAACCTCATTGAAACTTACCGAATCGTGAAAGGCCCGGATAGAGTGGATGTGGAGTGGATGTGGAGAGGATGTTTTCTCTATTGGGAGAGTCTAGGGCCAGAGGGCACAGCCTCAGAATATATGACGTAGCTTCAAAGAGGAGATGAGGTTGAATTTCTTCAGCCAGAGGGTGGGGATTCTTTATGCTTTAGAGATACAGCACGTTCAGGCCATTCGGCCCATCGAGCCCGTGCCATCCACTGATCACCCCGTACACTAGCACTATCCTACACACACTAGGGACAATTTACAATTTTACCAAAGCCAACTAACCTACAAAACTGTACGTCTTTGGAAAGTAGCAGGAAACCAGAGCACCAGGAGAAAACCCACGTGGTCACGGGGAGAACGTACAAGCTCCGTACCGACAGCGCCCGTAGACAGGATCGAACCCGGGTATAAGTCGGCAGCTCTTTCAATAGGTTTCAACAGCTTTGGCATTGGACCAGAGGAGGTTTATGAGAATGATTCTGGGGGTCATTTATAGAGTCATAGAGTGATACAGTGTGGAAACAGGCCCTTCGGCCCAACTTGCCCACACCGACCAACATGTCCCAGCTACACTAGTCCCACCTGCCTGCGTTTGGTCCATATCCCTCGAAACCTGTTCTATCCATGTACCTGTCTAACTGTTTCTTAAACTTCGGGATAGTCCCAGCCTCAACTACATCCTCTGGCAGTTTATTCCATACACCCACCAACCTTTATATGAAAAAGTTACCCCTCAGAATCCTATTAAATGTTTTCCCCTTCACCTTGAACCTATGTCCTCTGGTCCTCGATTCCCCCACTCTGGGCAAGAGACTCTGTGCATCAAATACCCGATCTATTCCTCTCATGATTTTGTACACCTCTATAAAATCTCCCCTCATCCTCCTGCACTCCATGGAATAGAGACCCAGCCCGCTCAACCTCTCCCTGTAGCTCACACCCTCTAGTCCTGGCAACATCCTCGTACATCATAACACTTTCAAGCTTGATAATATCTTTCCTATAACGTGGTGCCCAGACTGAACACAATACTGTAAATGCGGCCTCACCAATGTCTTACACAACTGCAACATGACCTCCCAACCTCTATATCTAAGTTGCTTAACCTACGAGGAGATTTTGATGATACTGGTGGTGGTAGTCTGAAGAAGGGTTTTGGCCCGAAACGTTGGCACCTTATATTCTGCTTGGGCAGTCTGCACCCTAGTGACATGAAAATTAATTTCTCCAATTTCCGGCAGCCCTTGCTGTCTCCTCCCCTTCTCAGCTCTCCCTCAGCCCTCTGGCTCCTCCTCTTCTGTTCTCCTTTCTTCCCCCCCCCCCCCCCCACCCTCCATCAGTCTGAAGAATGGTTTCGTCCCGAAACGTTTGGAAGGGTGAGGTTGGATTGGTTCGTCACCTTTAAATTTTCCCCCTCTCACCCTAAAACTATGCCCTGTAGTATTTGATTTTTTTCTGTAAAATAGGTTTTGACTGTCTACCCTATCTATGCCTCTCAACTCTTTATACACTTTAGTTGAGTTTCGACAGTGCGTAAACAGGCCCTTCGGCCCACCGAGTCCACACCGACAGGCGATCCCCGCACACTAACACTACCCGACACACACAGGGGACGATCATACATTTATACATTTATCCTACAAACCTGCACCTCTTTGGAGTGCGGGAGGAAACCGGAGATCTCGGAGAAAACCCACGCAGGACACGGGGAGAACGTACAAACTGCGTACGAACAGCACCCGTAGTCGGGATGGAACGCGGGTCCCTGGCGCTGTGAGGCAGCAACTCTACCGCTGCGCCACCGTGCTAGGCTATGAGTTGTCCCTAAAATCTCTGGCATTCCAAATAAACCAAACCAAGACTGTCCGACCTCGCCCTGCAGCTAATGCCCACTAATCCAGACGTCACGCTGGTTAAATACATGCCCTGCATTATTGAACAAAATGACACACTGAGCAGTTTTTATTTTCTCTCCTCTATTATATTGTTTACAGTGCCCCATCCTCACACATTCTGTTGTGCTGCAGCAAGTAACGGCCTGTCCCACTTACGTGACTTTTTCGCCGATTGACCGCACCTGTCGCAGGTCGCCGGAAATGTTCAACGTTGAAAATCGGGCGGCGACCAGAACAAGGTACGACTCACGACCGTACGGGCTTCACCCGCGACATGTCGGCCGTACGGTCGTGAGTAGTCTCCTCGGTCGCCCAAAGAGTCGTAGCGCCTTCCGGGTCGCCGCCGGATTTTCAACAGGACCCAGGTTGGAACCTGACTACGGGCGCTTGCCTGTACGGAGTTTGTACGTTCGCCCCGTGGCCCGCGTGGGGTTTTCTCCCGAGATCTTCGGTTTCCTCCCACAATCCAACCTGCGACGACCTCTGACGGTTGCTGGCAGTCGCTGAAAAAGTTGCGCGAGTGGGACAGGCCCTTTCGAGCGTCATTGTTCTATCTGGGGCCTACGGGAAGGAAACACTCAGGTCTACCAAGTCTGTCATTGAAATAAAGCGGAGTGTTTGCACACAAAAATAACACCAATATTCTGCTGTTGCATCAACACTGTTGACTTTAAATATACCCCCAGGCTGTTAGATTGTGTGCACATTAACCTATCATGCCCTCTGTAAAATACCTGCGGGTGTATCATGGAGAAACAGTTACGCACTGGACCACAAATGTCTTTTCTAAGCTCGTTGTTTACTCAGGCGTAAATGTTCCATTTTGAAATGAACATTTAATTTTCCTTTAACGCAGCGAGTTATTGTGATTTGGCACACGCTGTCTGAAACAGCCACGCTGGGTTTTAAAAGGGAACAGGCGTGTTGCGTTGGTTACAAAATCCCGGGCTCGAAGAGAAGGAATGGTAGGGCTAATCGGTTAAATGAGGGCCAATGCTTGGGGCGGCACGGTGGCGCAGCGGTAGAGTTGCTGCCTTACAGCAACCCGGGTCCCGGGTTCGATCCTGACCACGGGCGCTGTCTGTACAGAGTTTGCCCCGTGACCTTTCTCCGAGATCTTTTGTGGAGACGTACAGGTTTGCTGGTTAATTGGCTTGGTGTAAGCGTAAATTGTCTCGAGTATGTGTTGGGTAGTATTAATGTTTCCGTCTGAAACTAAACTAAGCCGAACTAGACAGCCTGGTTTGAAGATACACCATGGGAACAGGCCCTTCAGCCCACCGAGCCCATGCACACCATTGGGACTGGTTCTGTGTTATCCCAACTTCCGTAACCACTCCGGACACTCCAGGGCCAATTTTACAGGAGCCAATTAACCTACAAAACCTGCACGTCTTTGGAGTGTGGAGGAGTGTGTATTTTTTTGTGTGAACCAGCATCAGTAGTTCCTCGCTTCTGCATGGATGCTGCTATTGTTCTGTAATTCGGCGGCGCAGCGGTAGTGTTGCCGCCTCACAGCGCCAGAGACCCGGGCTCGATCCAGACTACGGGTGCTGTCTGTGTGGAGTTTGCACGTTCTCTGCGTGACCTGCGTGGGTTTTCTCCGGGTGCTCCAGTTAGCTCCCACACT